>VUQJ01028627.1:12754-32457 GCA_015108635.1 Andinoacara biseriatus | reverse complement strand
CTGATCGGCATGGTTTTTGTCACCATGACCTATCCTCTACACACACACACACACACACACACACACACACATCAACAATCTGAAAATTCTTTTCAAACAGGTGTGAGTATTGATTTGATATCGTAACAGGACACTGAATGTAATTCAGAGAATAGATGGAGAAAAACTTACTGAGGCAAATTTGTGGCCGAAGCTGATCCATTCCTTTTCAATCAGCACCTAAAAATGCACAGGTGAGGAATAACATGACTTTGGCCCATTCGTGTTTTTACAGCTTTCTTTTAATTACCAAACTGGTTCAAAAACATATATATTATATTATATTTGTGTATAGTACATTCACAGTATGCTGTGGTGCTCCTCTGTTAGTTTTTATAATTCTGTATCTGCAGCATTCGTGTCTGTGAAATTACTGACCTGGAATCCTCGGAGCGTGCGATAGTGGCTGTCCAACATCAGCATAGCCAGAGAGGTGAGCTGAGCAGTTCGGTCCCAGCCGTCACTACAGTGAACTACCACCGAGTTTCCACTGGAAACCTTGTCTGCAACTTGGATGGCTCCTGACAACACCAGCTACGTACACGAATTGATACAAAGGAACAATGCAATAAATACACTGTCATGTTATGATAACGTAAGCCTTGATGTTTCACCAGTTTTCAGAAACGTCTTACCTTGACATGCTCTAGCCAGTGTGTAGACTCTAGGCTGGACAACCAGTGAGATTCCTCCACATTGGGATAGACGATATCCTTGAGTTTCTTTAGGGATTCCCTCATGACATGGATATTCTGGATGTCCAGGAAAATGAGCTCTGCATTTTGGTACTCATCACCCTCATAGCCTCCTCCGGTGGCCTGAGGATTGCAAAAACAATCCATTTCTACACATGTATATAAGGATCACTATATGGCAAATTCTTTGGTTAAAGGCCTGTGAATTTCACAAAACTGCTTTTTTTGACAATTGTGCAGATCCAACAAATGTTTTGCCCTGACACTGACACTGGATAAATGCTGCTCAGACGCTCTTTAGTAATTTTAGAGATTATCCTCCAACAGCAAACAAACACTTATTTATACCAAAATAAATACTAACATTTCCTGACGTGGACCCAGCCTGTCAATGTCTCGCCACAGGCTAAATCAGGTTTATCCCCAGTTATGTTCACATTTTAACTGAATTCCAGAAAAAAAGGACAAAAAAACCTGAATTAATGTGCTAATATAAGTATTAGTATTCGGAAACTGGAGGCCAGCCAATAAATCATTGGAGGAGACAATTAAAAAGATGAAGTCAGCATTTAAAAGATGTAGAAATGGTAACATAAAGAATTTCTGTTATCTGTTACTGATGTTTTATTTTGCTGCTGCTTTTTATTTCATTTTGAATGAAGTGCATTGTATCAACTTTTCGACTGTATCCAAGCATCCAAACGTTCTGGTACTTCCATTAATGCAAAAAAAAATTTAAGTGCACTTCCAGGTACCATTCTAACTGGATCCACAATCTAAATGCCAAATATCAGAGTAAAAAAGTAAAAATTCTTGTTTACAGGAAGGATTTGACATAAAAACATAGTTAAAAACAAACAAACAGCAAAAACCTGCCACTCCTCTACAGGCACACGAGAACAATGGTAACCTTACTTCAAGTTACTACCACATATTGTGGTATATTTCTCTCTACAAGCAAACTGTATGTTAATGCGGGTAGCTGCATAAAAGCTGTGACAATTATAGATGGCAGGCTCACCATAAATAACTGGCTAAATTTGATGGACACGCTGTTAAGCACAACGATCTTTACAGCACATCGTGGCAAAAGGAAGTGAAACTGTATGACAAATGTCTGCTTCTGTTAAGATAAACTGAAAACTAAAGTAACACTATATTGTCTAAAGTATTCGCTTATCAGCCTTCACGGCCCACCCTTTGCAGCTATAACAGCTTCAACTCTTTCGAGAAGCCTTTCCACAGGTTTAGGAGTGTTTATGGGAATTTTTGACCATTCTTCCAGAAGCACATTTGTGAGGTCACTGATATTGGAGAGAAGGTCTGGCTCACTGTCTCTGCTCTGATTCATCCCAAAGGTGTTCTATCAGGCTGAGGTCAGGACTCTGTGCAGGCCAGTCAAGTTCTTCCACACCAAACTCACTCATCCATGTCTTTACAGACCTGCTCTGTGCACCGGTGTCCAGTCATGTTGGAACATGGTCAGGGTGTTTTACTGGTTCCTGAGAACACACCACCACTGCTCTACAGTCAGTGGTGGTGTGCTTTACATCACTGCATCTGATGCTTTGCATTGTGCTTGGTGATGTAAGGCTTGGATGCAGCTGCCATGGAAACCCATTAATGAAGCTCTCTGCACAATGTTCTTGAGCTAATCTGAAGGCCACATGAAGTCTGGAGGTCTGTAACGACTGACTCTGCAGAAAGTTGGTGACCTCTGTGCACTATGACCCTCAACATCCACTGATGCCACTCTGTGATTTTCCGTGGCCTACCACTTTATGGCTAAGTTGCTGTAATTCCCAATCGCTTCCAATTGTTGGGATTTGGATGGGTGAGTGAATACTTTGGCAATATACTGTATCTGTTTCTTACTGTATTCTCTTTGGTGCCCAAAGAATGATGCCTTTTAATGTCCATCTCTTCAAAATGAAACAAAGCTATGAGTAGAGAACATCTAAATATAAACTACAGCTGCAAGGTTATATTTTTGGCTCCAAGGTTACTTTCTTACTTTTTCCCTGTTCTTGGCAGGTTCCTTTGTTTATTATCTTCTCCTTTGTATAGCTGTTGCTTTCAGTAACAATACATTCTTGGGATTTGAAAAATAAATGGCACATTCTAGAATGCAATTAATGTAACGTAGAAATTATTTTCCTTCTCCTTCTGTCCTCACCTCTTAACCTTTGGTTAGCAACTAGCTGTGCATATACTGTCTTTATCGCTTTCAGTACTGCTCACTATCACACATTCAGAGATAAGACACATTTAGCAACAGTTAACAGAAAAGTGTTGCAACTGACTCCTGTGCATATTTCTGTGATACTTCATTGTCCTTCTGACCTTGTTGGCAACTGCGTTGACGTTGGGCCGAGCATCATATATGGTGAGCTTGGTGGTGTCATTCGCCTCCCTAATTAGCTCAAGGTAGCGCTCATCATCCTTGTTTCTTTTACCAGACATGCCGACAAGAGGCTGGCTGCAACGGACGATCACTGCTTGGTTCTCCCTGTGGATCCATGATAGAACCTAAGAGAGAACAACATTTGCAGATGGTAGTCAGCACTGTAGGATACAGAGTCAATGTTTCTGGGTTATTGACCAAATCAGATTATCAGTTCATTTTTCCATTCTCAGAACCAAAAATGTAATTAAATAAATAAAAATCAAGCCGGGTCATTTTGTTAAAGTGAACAATGTCTCAGGTCCCGTTGTGTTCAGTACAGCCTGCAACAATCCCTCTGGTTTTGTTAGCTTGGGCTCGGCTCTGGATATGTTTATTATCTGCAGTGTGTGAAAAACACCCTCAAGTCTGAGAGGCTGTTGAAATAAGAGAAAGGAAAAGGAAGCGTTTAGCCATTTTAACACAAACACTGCATGCCTGAAATTTTCTAGATATTATGATAATGTTTAATCTTAGATCAGACTTATTCAAACTGTCTTTACCCGGGCAGCTTCTATCAAGCCTGTGTGAACAAACAGGTAATTTCTGCATTGGGTGTCTTGAATTCTACTTCCCGTTCGCTCCAGTAGCAACTCATACCTGATTCTCCCCACACAGTCTGTAGCTAATGTGTGAAAACCAGGGTAAACTTTTGAATTTCATTGGATGGTCAGTCAATGGAAGTTCTCGAACAGTTCGGTAATGATAACCAAGAAAATACAGAAATCGTGTGAAAGGCTGTACTATTAGGCCCATCATCGGTCACACAATGTTATGGTAGGGCATGTATGGCTGCCACGAGTGTTTATTGATAATGCAACTGCTGATAAAAGTAGCAGGGTGAATTATGAGATGTATGGGGCTATACTCTGGAAATAGTCATGTCTAGCAGTTCTACACTTAAGGCAGTCACTGAATGCAAATGATTTCCTTTCCAGTGTTAAAAACAGTAAAGTCAAGAACAATGGGATGTGCAGAGCTACAGACGGATAAAGCTGATGATCCAATGGCGACGGACAGGCTGACCAATGAGGTCAGGCAGGAGTCTCCGTGACCAGATTGGACAAGATTAGAAATGAGTGCAAAATTAGAGAGCCAAGGTTGAGATGGACACGTGCAGAGAAATGGATACACTGGAAAAGGATGCTGAATATGGAGCTGCCAGGCAGGAAGAGCACAGACAATATTCATGGCTGTAGTGAAGGAGGACAAGCAGAGGGGTGGTGTGACAGTGGAGGATGCTGCCATAGGACGAAATGGAGGTTCCTTTTAGGGGCATCCTTATTTATAAGGGGTCGCAGCTTTTTACACCAAATGCCCTTCCAGATACAACCCCCAGGGATTTGTGCCTCCTCCCATTGATGAACCAGGGGTCTTTTGCTTGTTAGGCGAATGTGTAAACCACACTGCCGAGTATGACACACAATCCTTAAATTTAAAAATATGTTAGTTTGTCCAGTTACTTATGAGCTTGTGAAAATTGGACTGTATAAAAGTGGCTGTAACTGGGACACTGTCCAAAAACCTGACTGGACTTTTTTCAGTGCAAATATACAGAAACCTTTCCAACGAAGGCAATTTTATAAAATCTAATTTACATTTGGAGCAGTGAAATAATACTAGAATTATTAGTCATAATAAATTTAATCTGATTCACTATAATTTTATGATGGATCTCCAAATATAAAAGGACCCTTTAACACAGACATGCCTTGCTGTGCATGAGTGTGTGCATGTTCATGCTCACACTTCTCTGTGTTTTTGAATTACCGTGTGTGGAGCGGCTACACTGATCCATTATCATCAAATAACAAAAAAAAAGAGCACGCAATGTGACCATGCATGTGCAATACGCATTTGGACAATGCGTATTGACAATGATAAAAGTAAGTGGTGATAGCTTCCCAATGAAAACGATTTCCATTGATCCATTATAATAATACTAGAATTATGAGCATCATAATCTGCCTCAGAGACTGGAGCAGCCACCAACCAGGTAGGGCCAGAGCCAGGGTCTAATATTAAAATTTTTGATGATTTGAATTATTCGATTGTGCCAAAATGAGAAGAAGAAAAAGAAATCGGTAAGGGGGCAAACGCCATTTCACAGAACTATAAATATGTATTCAGAGCTTTTCAAGAATTAAGATTGATTATTCAAACCCAGAAAGTCTATACCGTTTACTATGAATAACACAGTTTTGTTATATAGATCAGTTTTGTCCTCACCGGTATGCGTCCTCTTGACCGGAAGGCAGCCACTTTTTTGAGGTCCTCCTCTTTACTTTTGTAGGGTACAGCCAGCACAGTAGGGTAGGTGTCACACAGATCATAGCTCTTATTGATGAATGAAATACGCCACTTGTTATTAGGTAAACCCTGCAAGAGACAATGATCATTATTGGCTACTAAAAATTTTAATTTGAAACTCAAACTCAGTTCTAACAAATGCCTACAAAGCATTTCATCGTTTCTCTGCATCGCTAACCTGATTTTTTTTTTTTAACTTCTAGTTTTGGTTACACAACAAACCTCTATCCATCTATCCATTTTCTTCTGCTTATCTGGGCCACGGTCACAGGGACAGCAGTCTAAGCAGAGAAACCCAGACCTCCCTCTCCCATTCACCTCCACCAGCTTATCTGGGGGAACACAGAGACGTTCCCGGGACAGCCGAGAGATATAGTCTCTACAGCGTATCCTGTGTCTACCCTGAGGTCTCCTCCCAGTAGGACACCTCAGCCAGGAGGTACCCAGAAGGCAGATGCCTGAACCATCTCAACTGGCTTCTTTCGATATGGAGGCTCTACTCTGAGCCCCTCTCGAATGACTGCACTCTTCACCCCATCTCTAAGGGAGAGGCCAGCCACCCTTCGGAGGAAGCTCATTTCCGCTGCTTGTATCCGTGATCTTGTTCTTTTGGTCACTACCCAAAGTTCGTGACCACAGGTGAGCGTAGAGACGTAGACTGACCGATAAATCCAACAGCTTCGCTTCCACCTGGTGTTCCCAGGGATCCTTCCCTGCCACCTGATCCAACTCACAACCAGGTAATCAGTTGACAGCTCAGCTCCACTTTTCAGTCAAGTGTCCAGAACATATGGCCGCAGATCTGATGATATGATTATAAAATCAATCATTGGCCAGTGACCTAGGCTGTCCTGGTGCCACGGGCACTTATGGGCATCCTTATGTTCAAAGTGCAAAGAAGTCCAATAACAGAACACTGCTCAGGTTCATGTCAGCCAAGCCATTGCTCCCACTCACGCCCCTCCAGGTCTTACCGTCATTGCCACACCCAGTACCACACCCAGCAACTCCAAGAAGACCTGTTCCCTGGTCTGACGGTGCATGGACGCGACCACCGGTAAAAACTCCAATGTACAGGCAGTAAGCCAAGGGGATACAGGGATACCCATGCTAGCCTTCCGCCTCTCACTGAGGGCAACTCCAGGCTGGAACAGAGTGCAGCCCCTCTCCTAGAGACTGGTTGCAAAGTCCAGGCCACACATTGAGGTGATCTGGACTATATCTAACCGGTATCTCTCAGCCTCGCACACTAACTCATGCTCCTTCCAGAGAGGTGGTATTCCAACCTTGCTAGCTACTAATCGGTCCACCAGGGCCTCCCCCTTGGCCGGCTGCCCGACACACAACGAACCAAAAAATGAATAGCAGAATCGTAACAGTAAGATATAATGCTGGACACACTCTCCTTACCTGCCGTCTAAACTCCTCTATGGGTTTGTAGATAGTCCAGCCATTCTCAGAATACTTCTCTTGAGTCAAATATGCAAACAGAAGCTGAATAAAAGCAAAAGAGAGCAACACTTCAGAAATTACACAATGGTGTTATGACAGCAGCAGGACTGATTTGAACATACTGACATATCCAGAAGAGCAGCCACTTTAACGGTCTGTGTAACACACAAAAGCATCAAACATTCTGAAAAAATTAAACCACCATCGACATTATAATGTTCCTTGTTTGGATGTTATTCAACAGCAGGTATTTAGCAGAATGAATGCAGGGGTTTTATTGGTCAGGGTGTTTCACTGGTTCCAAATGATTTCTTACCAGAGAGATAAAAAGTTGGATGAAATGTGTTTTTTTTTTTCCATATTTAAGATTTAATATCTGTGAAATAATTCACCTGAGCTGGAATGTTTTAAAGAATATTATGTTCCTTGTATAAGCTGTAAATCAAATATCAGTTCCCTACCTGCAAAACTGTGCTTTTCTACAGGTCTGCAAATCTGCTGTCAGAAATCAGACTTCCACCATCCATCATTCTATGTTAACCTTAGCTGCATTCCTGAGAGTCTATTTTTATAGAGCCATGGCACCAGATATTTATCCAAAAAGATATGAAGTACCTACTGTAGGTTAAGTAGTTCTACTAGATGATAGGATTTTAAAATGGGCTCTAAAAATGCTATAAAATCATCCAAAACAACTCTGCTTGCATCCCTTGAAGTATTCTTTTCGGAATCTGATGACAGATATAATTCTTATTAAGAAATCGATCTTTCCCCTTGGAATTTTTTCAGCCAAATCAGAGATACTCAGATTTGATAAACTGACATGGAATTTCCAGTAAGGCTTCCTCTGAAACACACTTGAATATGCACAAATACTGTCCAAGCAGATGTAGCTGTGATGTGGGTGGAGTGCTGTGTGTCACGGCATATGAGGGGGCTGCATATCGAAATTTCAGCAACTGCATGAATGCTTGGCAATGAATCATATGGAGGAATACAGCAGGAAGAAAAGTTCCTTTCTCAGACAGAACACTGACGCTGAACACTGAAGGTTACAAATACAGTCAGTATTCAAGTATTGGCTGCTCCTGCAAATAGAAAGAAGCCATATTCTATTTAAAATGTACTCACAAAATGTACAATATGTATTATGCTACAGATTTAACAGGTGTTGTTCTTGTTTCTTCAACCAGTGTGCACCTGCAGAACTGCTGTAGTTCTATCATGTCAATGTCCCTTGCTGTCGCTGGCAAAATAATGTGCTGTTTTTTTTCCCCACATATGAGGAAAACAGAAGAAAAACTTCCCTCAGTCAACAGATGGCAGCAGAAGGTACAAGGTGCCTTACCAGACCATGTGAGAGGGGAAAGGCGTATCTGAAAAGAATCTCAAAAATATCTCTTCTGCTGTGGCCTTCCTGCTTCAAGGCAAACCTCAAATTCCTCATGTCCTGGTGACAGAACAGATCAAAAGCTTTAATATCAACGCGTAAAACAATATTCACAACTAGAAAACCATTTTGTTATGAAAATGTGTAGTTGCTGTGCATGCTTAAAGCCAATGCGGTCCAATTAATGGTTTTAAACTACTAACACAGTCAGCTTTATTGGACGCATCCAATGGAAGAGATAAACATGCAATGGGACTGAAAGGACTTTAAAAAAAAAGAGAGAGAAAAGAAATGACTATATGAATATAAAACACACACCTTGCAAGTAATATCCAGGCCATAGGAGTTTTCTCCTCTGCTTGACGCCCCACCCATCTTCTCTACTCGGCTGATGGCACCCAATGGAACGTCCAGCGTCACGGTCACATCCTACAACAGAGACGGTTTGTCATCATAAAATATGACAAATATAGCTACACCCACCACCTTGTCACTATAGATAATAAATATATTTCTAAAGGAAATATATTCATGTTACCTCATTATCATGGAAACTGTTCTGTTATGCGAAGTCCAATGTATACCAAAATACCATTCAGTGTAAAGTCTGTCAAAATTCTAATAGAACCATGACCAACAGACCTAAAACAAAGGCATGAAATGGAACACTATCTCTCTCTGAGGTTCTCAGTCTCACAAAAGCACAGCTAAAAAGCAGCATCCCATGTGACCTGGCAAAGATTTGGAACCCATTCAAACAGAAAAAAAGTCTGTTTTTAAAACACTGAGAACAACTGCTCCAAGTATGACCTAACAAGTCAACATTTTGCAGAGGTGAAGCAGAAACGCCACCTCAGGTACGCCATAACAGTCTTCCTTGTTCACATCCCTTTTGTCCTGTACAAATCTCCCACTTTCTTGACAGATTGTATGAAGCCTTTTTGTAGCAAATTTGTCTCACAATTTAAACACTTTTCCCAATCTTCCTTTTGCCCAGTATGCATGCTGTTTTATTTTGACCATCTAATTTTTTCCCTTCACTGGCTAGCCTGAGAGAGATAGGGCTTCTTCTTTGCCCAGAAAGCCAGCAACCCTGAGTTGCTTTGCTGCTGTAGACCTTAAGAATTGTGCTTTGCCGGTACGATTTAATATACAGTAGCTGTCAGCTGAGTATCTGTAATGCATCCATCCAAAAACTAGGAACTCTGATGTACTGTGAAGGGAGTAGCAGGGTTTGCTGGCTGGGCGATATGTGTACTTGGCTCAGTCAGAATGCATTTCGAAAGAAACTCAAACACGGTAACGGAGGAGGAGAGCGGCCAAAAGTGGAAATAAAGTTTTGAAATTTGTTTCTGTGACACAAAATAAACGTAAGATGTTTTTAGGCGAGAATGTAGATGTGTAAACTTCAAATATGTGCACGATTTATCAAGATGCTGCCTGCTAACAAAAGTGCTCTGATGTTTTTGGAGATGTCTGTTCCTGCTGGTCTAACAGCCAGCTCGCCTCACCAGCTGTCAGCTGACCAGGTAGTCGAAACGCACTATACCTGGATGATATGTAACAGGTCATGTTTGCTTTATTCCAGTGTTTCATTTGTACCTGCACAAATTGGTTTGGCTGAGATTAAAGTTAAGCTTCATAACTGGATACTTTTATTTACCTTTAATGTCTTACTGTAGAGCTGTTGGTATATTTGGAAATGAATCGTTCACTCATTTTTATTTCCTGATGTAGAAATGTACTATAACTTTAACAACTTATTTTGAATTAAAACTAACATAAAAAATATTTAAATCCAGGGAAAAACATCAGAGCCTTTTCACAGGAGCAGAAACATCTGGAGCAGCATCTCAACGCTGTTCGTGGAGATCATGAAAACTGATGTCAAGCTGGCTCCAGGATTGATCAAATCATATGTTTTTAACATTTATTCATCTGTATTCTAAACACCAGCTGTCTACTGTAAGTGTTGGGAGTCTTCTAGAAAAAAAATAAAATCATATTAACATTTGACCTGTTTGTTTTTGTTCAATAAGCAGCGTGAGCTGAATATACATATTTAATGTATAAACGCCTGTTAGAGACGATGAAACAGATCATATGGATCTATGGATGTTAGAAGACACTGAATGATGACCATGAATAAGACTAAAGTCAGTTAAGTGTACTTTAGATCTAAAGACAAGATTTATAATATAGTTTATATGGCACATGTAAGTTACTAAAACGTCGGGTCTTTTGATTATTCAGTATTATTTCAGTATAGTGGTGTACAGTTCTAACATCACACCAATGTAAATTCATGAACAAATCAGTCCAATCTTTAAATTTATTTCACATTGATCTTTTTTAGCCACACACTATGCCAAAGTGCTTAAAAACACTTTTTTAAACAATAAATTTTTTAAGAACTCTAGTAATTAGACACGTTGTGGGAAATTTCCATTGTAAATATTAATCACCGTGAAATTAATGGGGAAAGCTGGTAAAAACACTGGAGCTGAGCTGTGACGCCATCACGTATGCTGGTGTTCCAATTGTGGAATGATCGTGCTGCGTCCTCCCGTCCTCGGGAAATCTGGACTCCCATGCAAACTTGCCAAGTAAGAACTAGCAAGTACGCAAGTACAAACTTCCTTAACTGAGGATTGAGAGTCAGCCAAGGTGTTTTGTGACTATTATTCTGAGGCCATGACAAGCGTTAACCCACACCCCGTGGAAAAACTGGAACCACAGGTATGATATAGAAATACAATGAAATGAAATAAAACAATGCCTGTGAAAATAATGAAAAAATTGCTATGTTCAAAAAGTTTAAACAGAAATATTGGTAATTTCCCACAGTTTTTGAAGGATATACAAACAATCCTGGATATTTCAGTTCCAAAGCTAAAGTTAGCAAGATCAGTGGCATTTTATTTTTTTTTGTTTCATTTCTTAAACGGGAAAATATGCAGCAAAGGCATTTCAGTTACACATTTGCTGCCCTGTGAAAGACTTGCAACCTGTCCAGGGTTCACCCTATGACAGGCTCCGCCACCACCAACCGGAAGCTGATATGCAGAAAAAAATGGATGGATGGATGTTTGGGTTTTTCGGATAATCATTAAGCTGCAAATCCCACTTTTTCCCAATTAAATTACACTCCAGACCAATACAGTGGAGTGAAAAGGTATAATCACAAATACCAAAACGACCATCGCGTTTTCATAGTATGTCAGCATAATAATTAACAGAGATGGTTCACGGGAACAGAAACAGCTTTACATGAGTTTAATGGGACTTACAGCATCCGAGCTCTTGAAGTAAAGTCTGTAGTTGGTGATCAACACTTTGCCTTTCACGGCTCCATTGAATGGACAGATGTAGATGATATCTTTATCTGAAATAGATACAAGCAGATTCATCTGACTTCTTACCCACCCATCTGATTTTACACTCAGCATAGTTTCCTCTTTCCATATCAGTACTGTGGTAGAGATGTCATGTACTTTGGTGATGGTGGCGGTGGCTCATCACACATGCACAGAAGAGGAACCAAGATATGAGAAGCTTGTTGTGAAGCAAAGGTAGGCCATAAAAACCCTATTTTCTGAGTATAAGCAACTAATAAGAATGGACCTGCTCAATATGTGCAATGTGTTACTAAACTGTATGTAAAGTGATAAGAGGTGAAATTTCTACCGTAGCCAGCACCAGAAGACAATTATAGGCTGACTTATGAATATGACTGGTGATAAATGGGTAGAATAAACATGGTTTAAAAGTTTTGCCAGAAGTGATCATTAAGTCATGATCATCAGCTGCAGGGGACTGTACTCACCAGTAATTCTTTCCTCTCCAGGCAGTAGGGACACATGAGCTAATAAATCCATCTTCAGAGACTCTTTGGGGGTCTATAAACACACACCAAAAATTGCATCAGTATTTATGACTATTTTAAATCTGCAAAGTTGCAAAGATGTAAAATCTTTGTTTAAAAAATAAATAAAATTTTTTAAAATAATGTTTTTTTAATTTAATTTTATTCATCCTTTACTTAACCAGGTAAAAAGTCTCACTGAGATTAAACATCTCTTTTCCAAGAGAGACCTGGCCAAGAGGGCAATGTAACGATATTTTTTGGCTTTTCCTGCTATTTTGTCCCCCCTTCTTCTGCCAGGGAACACATCGAGCAATAAACTGCCTCAGCACAACATGGAAGCTCCTGTCAGGCAGCTCGGAGGATAAGAGATGGACAGACATTTGGCTCAATACATGGGCGAGGCCCAGAAAGGAACTGGCAGAAATATCAGAGGACCAAAACACCAGCTACGGGTAGATAGAGCAGTCACTTGAGACTGTAAGACCATACTAACCAACCTGTGCACCGCCCGGATTGACTACAAGAAAGCCTATGACTCGAAGCCTCACCGATGGAGGCCAAGAACTGTACAAGATCAACAGGACCCCCAGAGTCTTCATCAGGAACTCAGTGAGGATTTGGAGAACAACACTAGAGACCAACTTTCAAAAGTCACCATCAAGTGCGGGAAATACCAAGGAGCCAGATCATTAACTTTGAGGAAATCAGAAATCGACATTCAGAACCTAAAGATGACAATCTTGCCCATGTCGTTTATTTTTAAATTCTGGGATACTCTTCCCTCTGGTCCCTTTAAAACACAGTGGCAAGTGTGTTGTCACATGACTGCCCCATCCATTGGTGAGATTAAAGTGTCATGTTGGAAAACTCTAAGATCGACTGCACAACTTGGGACAAAGAAATTGCTCAAATTGCTGAAAAATTGCTCATTAATCATAATCGAGGTGAAATGTTAAATGTGATTTTGATCTGAAGTCATATCGCCCTGCCCTAGTATCAATGAATTATACTTCTGCATATTTAGTAATCACTGGTCCCGTCTCACTTAAAAACAAAACACATTTAATCATTCAATCTGCAGTTACTTTAAAAGGTAGATAACATGCGAAATTAAGATCACCCATAATATATGATAACTTGAAATTACATTTTTGTAGGAACTTGTTGCAAATCTTATTTGTATATAAATATCTCATGCTTATAGTAATAAACATTTATTGCTAATAATGACTAAGAAGCTTTTTATTAATTGCTCTTTAATGAAGTGGCTCTGCAGTGTAGTGGTTAACACATTCGCCTCACACATTAAAGAGTCCTGACATGAGACGGAGAAGACACAAATCCTGTGAGGTGGATCAATTTGCTGTAGTGACTCCTTGCAAATAAGGGAGTAGACTAAAAAAAAAAGCCTGTTGCAATTTCCTACAGTCCTTTAAATGTGTTATAGATCCAAATAACATCCCAGAACCCACACAAGCTTATAAGCTTATAAAAATAGAGAAACCAATAAAAGTGAAAACACATTAAACCAGAAACAGAGACATGAAGCTTCTTTCCTGCAACAACAAATAGTATATTGAGAAAAAAAAACCCTAAACCAAAAGAAAAGAAAAAATGAATAAGATAACCAACAGTTACACTCTAAAAGGCAAATTAACACGTTGATGCCTTGAAGCAACCCTGAGGGAGGTGCTGCATTGCCAAACTAGGTGTAAATTCAGCCAGTAGTGACTCAAAAATAAGATATTTCATTTTAGGAGAATCCTGCACCTTCTTCCTTTAACAAGGTCCCTCTGCAGATCGATTAAAGGCAGAACACAAACGGACAAAACACACACTTACAGGAGGGGTGTGTGGTTCTAAGACGTTGGAGTTGTAGACTGAGACAGGCGAGGCCATTGCTGAGGGAGGGAGTTTCCACAGGCTGAGAAAGAGAGACACGGGACTGTTAGTGGTGTCAGTAAAATTTAATTTGTCAGTAAAATGCCAGATTATTCATGAGCAGAAAATATCAGATGCCACTGCCTTTTATTAGCAGCTCCAAGACGAGAGCAGGACACTGGTTCTGAAAATTGAGAACCCACAGTGAAGTCCATAAGTTCTAGACTTCAGGCCCTCAGTGACTGCAAAGGATTTTTACCCAAGTATTAAAAGAAATCCTTGTTTAAAACTACATTAAATGGACTGGACTAGCTCTTATGTAGCGCTTTTCTACTCGATTGCTCAAAGTTTGCATTCACCCATTCACACCCATTCATATAAGCACTTTTTTCTGCAAGTGCTTTCTAGCTGACATTCGTGCACAAGTTCACACTCTGATAAATACATCGGGAGCAATTCGGGATTCAATATCTTGCCCAAGGATACTGCAGACTGGAGCAGCCAGGAAGTGAACCACCAACCTTCCAATTAGTAGATGACCTGTTCTACCTCCAATTACTTTTGAGCCTCTGAAAACAGGAGAGCAGGTATAAAAATAGCTGTAATTCAGTACAGTTAGGTACCTTTGTTAAAAAATCTCGAATCCCTTATTAAACCTGAGCATCTGAGTTTGATCACAATATAAGTGTCTGACTTATAATCCATGGTGGTGATGTATACAGGCAAAACTACCAAAAATTTCACTGTCCAAATACTTATGAGCAACTATATATTGCACTACAAAATTGTAATGTGACAAACTATATTCTACATAAGCTGATATTATACACTGACTGATGCAGGCCATCATGCATCTAGATGTGCTGTTAAATACTGCTCAGAGAAAAAGGATTTGAATGCTTACATGAGGAATTGATATCTGCCAGCAGCTGACTGAAAGCTGTGACTGCCAGCTGGCTGCTGCTCTCATAGCTTCCAAACTCACCCTGATTTCTGCTGCTTCCATTTAGTGAATGAAATTTGAGGTTCAGGAAACCAGTAACACACAATTTTAGTAGATTTCATATTTGTACTTGGTACCTGTATTGTTAGCAGAGTGAAATCTAAAGCAGCTAATATTACCAAATATTTGCAGTGAGCCAGTGTTGCTTTATTCTGAGGTAGCAGGACATGTTTCGAGAGCGTAAAAATATTCCTTATATGGAAGGTCCTAATTGCTAACAGAAAAGATGGTGCTAAAGAAGAGTAGCACACCAATGTACTAGGGCTGCTCGTGGAAAAAAATCATAATCACGATTATTTAACGTGATTGTAAACACACTGCATTTATTGCACTTAAAGAACAGTAAATGCCTTGAAATCCAAAGTACTTCTATAATGTCTTACAAAAGAAATACTAAATTGAAAATACAGAAAAACAACAATATAAATATAAAAATATATAAATAAATTACAACATAAATAAATATGTTATATATTAAACACAAATAAATAAATAGAGGTAATACCAGTTATCATGACTAATAATACTAAGAAGAAATAAGACAAAATTATTTAGACCAAATAAATTTGTACCTGCCACAACAGACCGAAAGCTCCTGTATATGTACGTAAAATTTATATTCAATTAATTTCAGTCAGTAACTCAATCCACGCTCATGAGACTGGCCCAGAGCCAACAGGAAACATGTTCGGCTTCAGAATTATTGAGGCAATCACAGCAAATACTGGTTATACTGGTTACAGTGGCAGCGCTGCGGTGTCTGAACTTCAGCTGGTTGAACAGATTGGTCGTGCTGCTGGATGGTGCCGATACCACCGCGTTCATTTGTGTGCTAATCACCGTGTGGACAGAAACTAATAAAATGTTGGGACTTTTTTCCCTCCTGGGTCCTCACTCTTTGTGCTCAGATTATTCCGGGTGGGAACATATTTGTCCCTCTAGCTTTTCGACTTCTTTGTTCATTCCTTCATGTCCATTCCGATAGTTTCAGCAATACTCCTTCAGGAATTTTGCTGATATTTGTGAGTCCTTATATTGACTCTATGATTATTATTCCTTATATTAAGACAATGATTGCTCTTCTCTCACTGATAAATTAAAAAACTGTGGCATAAAAATAGCCAGAAATGGACAGAAGGAATCAACTGTGCTGAATAGGCCAATCACGATATCTGTAGACCTGTAGTTACATTTCTCAGGAGGTGCATGTAAGTTTACGGCTCAATTGTAATTAATGGTAATTAACACATAATATGCAGGAAAAACAGAGTCTAATGTGAGCCCTGGAGCTGTGACGTCAGCTCTGGATAGGCGTTGTTGATACATAATGGATGATCTTTGCTAAGTGCCACAATTTCAGTTATGTTAGCTAACAAGTGAAATACAACAGGAGCAGCTATGTTGTCTCCGATTTTTTTCTCCTCGCATCAATATCAGAGTTTATTCTGAATAACAAACCACTTCATGAACTGAATCATCTGCAAACTTTTCAGCTTTTTGGGATTTAATTTTAAGCCTTATTTAACTTACCTTTTGGACAGAGGCCATTTTTATTTATTTGCACATTATATTTACATTTAAAAATAAAACTTGCATTCACTTGTATTTTTGTGGGTCATTATTTTAATTGTGTTAAGAGACAACAAGGTGATGTTAACAGGTGGGCAGGCTTGAACAGGTGAGGTAAGATTGAAATAATCGTTGACACTATCGTCTAATCGATAAAAAAAAAATTGACAGATTATTCGACTATCAAAATAATCTTTAGTTGCAGACCTATTGCACAGCACTACAATGCACCACACCTCACCATATCTGCCTGTTAACATTATGTGCTGCTTTGAAGCAGCTGGCATCAAATGTTAATGGAGTGAATAAAATGTGTCTGATTTTTGCATGAGCGATGAACAGTCTGGATTTGTTAACTGGAGTGTGCCATGAGAAAAGAAGCCTCCTTTCTTTGTGCAACAACAGACCGTGAAATGAATGCTTTACATCAACAATGACCATTCTCATTTTAATAAGGGTAAACAAATGCATTCAATAAATATGATATGTCAGGATTTGAAGTTAAAATGTCCCAGTATTCTCAGGTTCTCTCACAGTTACAGAGTCAATGCGAGCTGTATGAAAGCAGACAGAATAGGACGTGTGTATCTAGAAATATTAACTGACACTCAGAAATGGTTAATCAGAAAAACCCGAACCAGTAATGCATACAAAAAGAAAAAACATGAAGAACTTCTTCAACTAATGATTTAGACCAAAGTGTTATATACATATATGAAATTGAGTTTGCTTCTTGGTTTCATTAGGAAATTGTAAGGAATGCTGAACTGAAATCAAACTGCACTGTGATGTAGGCATTTGTTTCTGAAGGTGCATGAAGTGAAGAGTGGAGGGAGATGGAGATGGCATCTTCTGTGTGTCTGTTTTTTTTCTAAATGCACTGATGTATTGGATGGAAAGTATCTGAAGTATTTTCACCATCTTTGCCACAGATGTTCTGTGGAGTTCAAGTCTGAATTCGGCTGGAGGCACTTAAGGATAGAGAGAGACTTGTCCTTAAAACACTCCAGTGTTGCTTTGGCTATTTTATTTGGCAAGATGAAATGTTGCCCCGGACTCAGGTCTCTGCACTCCGGAGCAAATTTTTCCTGACAGCTCTCTGTCCGTTTGCATACGTTCTACCTATAATTTTGACCAGTCTTTCTGTTCCTTGCTGCTGAGAAGCAGCCCCACAGTGTGATGGTGCCACCACCAAGCCCAGTTTAGCTTGGTATTAACAGGCAGTGAGCAGTGCCTGGTGGTAGCCATACACAGTGCTTGACATTCTGCCAAAAGAGGTCAGTTTTTACTTATCAGAACAAAGAACCATTTCCCTCTTGCACTTAGACTTTCAAATGCGGTTTGCTAAACCCCAAAATGTTAGACCAAGGTCCATCTTGTTCTGTTATTAGGCACGCTAAAAGCTATAGAACTTTTTTTTAAAAATATCCTTGCTCTGATATATGTCTTAACACTTCCTTAGTTTTTGCCCCAGTAATGCAGCTGAATTGACTGAATTGTGCACACAGATTTGTGCTTTTCTGTACTCTCCCCAACCCATTTGGGTGGACTGCAATCTAGACAAATCTCAAGTGGTATAAAAGCAAATGTGAGACACCAAATCCCAATTCAGAGCTGCAGCAAAGGGTTTGACTTTTGGTGCTTGACTTTTAACAAACTTGAAAAACAAACATGTTTCAGCCATGTTTCACTTTGACAATGTGGGTTATTAATTGTAGATTAGTTCCCCAAAGTCCTAAAACCATTTTAAAAAGTTATAAATGGTGTGCAGTGTGCAAAAAAAGTAACTGGGATTGAAAACGCTCTGAAGGAAACACACATGAAACTACCAGCAGTGAATGCTTCCCTATTCTGTGAAAGGCTGGGGCAGCAGGATGGAGTCTGAATAATTAAAAACCTATGTGAATAATTACAGTTCGTCTAATTGGAGAGTTTGTGGAAAACGAGAATTGCTACTGTGGTACAATATGTTTCCAAAATGTCACTTATTAAGTGTCTGCACTGCAGCTTTATAGCAATAACGTAAAAGTAGTCCATGTAGGACTGAAAGCATAAGTACTATAAACTGGCTATAAATGTCTGCATGCAGTTTACTTTGATAGCCCCTGATTTAAGTTAGTGTTTTGAGTGCACATCTTTCTAGACAGAAAAGTGAAACAACACATTAAGAGATTAACTATTCAGTTAGTATATGCTGAACACCATTTGGATTTTTAAGCACACACCCAATCTCCTTGCCTAGGTTCGTAAATAACTGTGACCAGCATACATACTGAGAGAGAAAAACTAAACTTTGCAGTGCTTGTGCTTGGATCACGGCTCAATAAGGATAAGCACCTCTGTACCTGGGACACTTTAAGCCATAAACAAACAAACAAAAAAATAAATTAAAAAAATGAGGAATCGAGTGAACTATTTTGTGTGGATGTAGCAACGCCTGCAAGCCACAACCACAGAGCACGAGCAGGTCTGGAACCACAGTATGAGAACTCAGGAAAAGCCCAAGCACTACATTTAAAGATACTTTTTCTCAAACCTGTATTTTTGTTGACAGTTACACCGAGGCAAACTAGAAACAAATGGCTCAGATTTGACAAAAAATGTAGCAACTTCACAAAAGCAGCAGTGCAGTTGTATTAAGCTACACTAGATTTCACAGGGGAGAGGATTTATGTGACAAGATAAAAATCAGTCAAATATTACTGGCCACGCTGATGAAAGTACGGATTTGGCTCCAGGAAACAGAGACTGATGCAGTAAGCCGAGCCCGCAGTCAAAATGTCTAAATATGGCTGTTACTTATATTTACAGGCATTTTTTTTCCTTTTTTCTGTGCACAAAGCTGAAAAGTCCATGCTAGATTTGTCTAAGCGAGTTCAGCACTGGCGCTGCTTCTTTCTGCCGTGCACACCGGCAGCTCAGCAGCTGATTATCATAACCAACAGAAACATTTCCACTTGGACAGCGCAGTGTGCACCAACAAATACTTCACTTTATCTGGAAGCACGGCGAGAATCGCGTAATAATGAGTTAATACACCTGTTTTCAGTAGA
>VUQJ01028627.1:0-12734 GCA_015108635.1 Andinoacara biseriatus | reverse complement strand
TTAGCTACTATTTCCACAGACACAACAAAACAGAAGGGCGCCCATACTCAGCTCACATATTTCAGTCCAGCCAAAGTGCGCCTTCCAGTCTTTTTACTATCAGAATAAACTCAAAACCGGGAAGTGTTTATGGCAAGATCTGAGCACAAAGAACAGCTGAAAGCGGAGTGAAGAAGAGACAAAGCTACACCAAAACGCTACATCAAATGAACTTTTCTAACTTAGCCGTTCCAACAGGCACAGATGTGGACTTGCACCAGGAAATAGAGCAGGCCTAGACGGACCGATAGCTTGTTCCACCCGAGATTCTCACTTTTTCTGGCTAACAGTGCGCAGAAACCGACAACAAAGCCCTCCGAGTAACACTTAATATGTACTCAGGTGGCCTCGTTCCGGCCAAATGTCTCAACTTACCCGCAAAGTGCGATTCTCCCGTGGCTAAAAGTCGGCCTGTTTCCCTCAAGCTACAACAGGAACTCACTCTACATCACGTGCCGGCCTGTCATGGCGCGGATTGGCTGGTTGTCAAACTGGGGCTCGCAAAGGATCCAGGGAAAGGTAGTTTTTCAAGTGCCCTGGCCTATGCACCTTATTAGGAGCACTGATCACTATAATAGGTGTGCCCATTTTTAATGTCAAGCAGTTGCTGTATATGTATATTATAGTAATTTATAAATAGTTCTTCCAACTGAAATAAAATTTTCAGTTACATTCAACTTATTATGATGATTTCTAGTCCTGTATTTTTACTGGAGCAATTCTGCATGATTCACAGGTCACAGTAAGGCTTATCTGTCTTCACTGGGCTTTGGTGCAGATTCTCAGTACAGTTCCTGTCTGAATGAAGCCATTTAGTTCCCTTCCCTCTCTCTTTAATCTAAATTTCTTCTGACTGACTTTCAGTTTTGTCTTGTGTGAGAAACATAGTTTCTTAATGTATTTATTAGCAGTTAAATGGTTAATGAGTCACTCACAGCTCACCGTGAATTAGTATTACACTTATTAATTACCCCCCCCACACACACACACACACACACACAGACACCTTGACCCTGAGCTAGATAAGCTGTTAAAAAAATGGATACTTTTGTGTAATGCCACAGCTTTAATTTGTGTGGACAGTGTATATACATTTCATTATGTGTATTAATTTCAGCAATGGTACAAATTATGAAAGTATGATATGCATGAGGTTTTATTCTAAATTCTATCCAATGATGATAAAGTTTAATGATTTCATAATGGAATGTGATTATCAGGATCCTTGTGACAGTGTAGTACAACATGTACTGCTGCTGCCTCACAGAAGCCGCATACTGGACTTGGATCCTGAACTATGGGGCATGAAACTGCTTCCAGTGAGGCAAGACACTGCAGCAACTCACACACTGCTGCTTTAGTTATCCTGGGCACCCTTCCAAGAGTTCAACCTGCTCACCCAGCCACTCCCGTATCTGCAGAAAAGAAACAGAAAGATCACCAGTTAACTTTCAAAAACTCAAAAACACTCCACCAGGCCATGATCAGTGTCACAGCTTTCTTATCTGAAGCTAATTGATCAGAAACCTACAAACATCTTTGGCTTTTTTTGTTGACTTGTAAAGTTTTCAGAGTAAAAGATTCTTTTAACTAAGTTTTCATATAAAACTGTTGAGCTATTCTTTACTTGGTGTAGAAAAAATGTGATGCAGTGATATACCTTGAATGTAAACAAACAATCAAAGTAACTGATAAGTGACACAGAAATGCTGATCTGTAGATAAGTTTTGACCTTTGAACAATTTCACAAATTACACTGTAATAAAGTCAAACACTGCTGTCATGCAACATAATCAGGCTTAAAATGACAGAAAAGTATCAGTTGTGTTTTATTATTGTAATTTTATGTGAAATATTGTCTGCATTGAATCCATAAGAAGCGCTCAAACCTCTGCCAAGGCAGAAAGAAAGGCAGATGAGAAACGTAAAAGTCAGAGGTCAGAGGTCAAATGTAAATGATGTTTAGAATCTCCATGTACCAGCATCATTTCCTAAATACAAACAAAGGCAGCAGACTTTTAAGAGTAGTTTTAAAGATAAAAGACATTTTATGAAAGTTTGACCTTATTTGGCCTGGAAGAAAAGGTCAGAGGTCAGGTAACAGATTTAGAATCCTCATCATTCCTTATCAGCCCATATTCTGCCAGTACCAACAGTGGAAGTAAGAAACGTATTTTAAATACCTCTATTATCCCTTTGACCTTCTGATCAATCTATTGACCTTAAAGCAGAGGTCAGAGGGCAAATGCAACATGATATTTTAAATCTTTATACTGAACTCTCTTTATGTTGACAACACGCAGCACAGTTTTAAGAATCGTACTTTCAAAGTTAAAGGGCATTTTGTCAATTTTTGCCCGAGCTGACCTTGAAGACCTTGGTGGACGTGAGCCATGGATTGTTAACCTGACCTCTGACCTCTGCACCCCTACAAAGTTTTATCAGGATTCATTCCAAGCTTTTTGAGCTATTGAGCTACAGATAGAATGATGACACGCACACATACACTCACACGTACACGCACCAATGTAAATGCTATCAAAACCATAACCTGCTCGGTGGCGTTAATAAAAACCACCCATAAAGAAAAATCAGAGCACTGTTTGTAAAACTAATAACTGGATTTATAACTCAAACAATCTACTGCTGATTTTTGATTACATCTTGTAATTTTATTTTTATTTCATTTTGTTAACGTTATAGAAAAGTTACGTTTAATTACAGATTTCTTTCAGTTTTTTATTACAGTGCAGTACTTTATGAAAGTGTTGCACAGTGTGAAGCACCTGTGGGTTTAGAAAATTGGTTTCTATACAAATGCAATGCTGAAAAAAAAATCATAATAATATCCATGACCAACAGTTTACAACCATTTATCTCATCTTCATTGTGACCGACGTTACTTTTTTAAAACACCATTTCACTGCGTTACAGGGGTATTTACTAGTTCCTCCACCTCCATTGAGAGGGAAGTACAGGCTGAACCAAGAACAAGAAAGTGGGCATCCACAGGAAATCATAATATTTAATGAAAAATAAAGTGCAGACACGTGGCTTAAAAAATGTATGATTTTCAACTTGTAACCATGACCAGTTTGAGGGTGGAGAAGAGAGGAGAGAGCACAGAGAGACAAAGATTATGGACTACATGACATCCAGTGGTGGGTTATAAATACATCAGGAATGAAAAGGCAAACAGGCTGATCCTATAGCAGCGTAACCGAGGGACAGTTCAGGGTCAGCTGATCCAAAACAAAACAAAACAAAACAAAACAAAACAAAACAAAACAAAACAAAACAAAACAAAACAAAACTGCTGCAGTCTTCACCTGTATCCATAGGGGGCAGTAGAGCACAGATGAGTAATCCTGTACTGCAGTGGTGTTCAGTGATTTTTACTGAAACAGAGAAGTTTAAATCCTCCATGCTTGAACATAACACAACACAAACTGGACACGATGAGATTAGATTAGATAAAACAGTAACACTTTATTTAAAGAGGTGTACATAAGACTGACATGACACGGTCATAAACACATCACAACCATTCCTTTAGTAGAAGTAGCTACACCATACTATGAAAACACTTCACTAAAACTGTACTTTAAGTATCAAAAGTGTCCAAAGTAAAAATCTTCCCTGTTCATATGTAGATTAATGTGTGTTGCAAATGTTTAAGGCTGGGCTTAGCTTTACTACTTTCTGTTTACGCTACAGTAATGCATCATATTTCTATAAAGTCATAAAGAAAACAAGAACAAAAAAGCTTTTAATTAGCTCAGGACTAAAACAGGACTACACCTTATTAAAACTTTACAACATGGTTCATTGTGAGTAACTACGGGTGGCTTAAAAATATTACTGAACAAGAAGCACTCTGCCAAGGCAGCATTTACAAAATACAATGCTATTCCCAAATAGTACTGTATTTTGTATGTATCCATTTTGTTTTCTTTGTTATTGTAAAAGTACTGTACAAAGTTTGTAGTGCTGTAAAAGATAAGAGCAGAATGACAGATGTTTGTTTTGATTACACAAACATTATGTAGGTGTAGATAATGGATAATTGTTGTTGATTTGTAAATAACTGGACATGGATAACTTGAACCTTTTATATAACATCATACTACAGTATAATTCCAGCTAACTGGGCAGCTCATTCTCTTTCTCTTGACAGTACTAAATATATTACATGTTTGGGGGTCAGCTTGACAGAAAGGCACATGTGAAATGTAAAACTGAGGTCAGAGGTCAAGTGTCACATGATATTTGGATGCAAACTATAATGTGATATTTAGAATCCCGGTATGCCAGGATCATTTCCTAAATGTTGTAATACAAACAAAGGCAGTGAGAAATAGCTCTATATAGCATTATCATCACTTTCTGTCACTATCTGGCAGCTTTTGCTGAAATATGATCTTAATGCACTGTTGTGCTTTTCCAAAATGAGCTCCATCAACTCTCTATAGGAAGAAGAAAAGAAAACAGGGGATAAAATAAAGGAAAAGTACATCCAACAACGCAAAGTGGATACACAAACCTACAATCTTGTTGCGGTGTGTGTGTGTGTGAACATGCCATGTTCGTTTATTTGTCCGTCTGTTAGCAATGTAACAGTTTTGAACCAAAATTGATAAAACTTGGTGGAAATATTCTTTAGGGGCCCAAGAACAGGTGATTTCAATTTCAAGGTCAAAGGTCAATGTCAGCAAAAAGTTCATAAAAAAACATCTCTCCTCGTTGGCGGAATTTTAAAATTCATATTTCAGTGAATTTTTCGTCGATGGCAATGAGCTTTGGTACTATTATGTACACAACCCGATGTCATGAATCACGTACTCTTGTAAACTCATTGTAATTAACATAAGTTGCATTATAGTATTTCTACATTTCGCGTTTCATCTTATCAGGAAACAAATATTATTCAGATCTTTTATTTTGTTGTTATGATCTGAACAAGTGTTTGTCTTACTTCAGTAAATAAACAGTTACTGTTGACAATTCCTTGTCTTTTTCTGTTTTAAATTAAAATACAATAATGCAAAGTGAACTACAAACCCTTCACAAACATCACATACGCAATTCATACCTCAGCAAATGTAGCAGTTAGCACTGCTGCCTCACAGCAAGAAGGTCCTATAGGTTTGTGTGGATTGTGTGGAACCCTGAAAATGGATCTCAGCAAATGTCTGAGGAGGTCATCAACATTTGGTCCATATATACTAACAATACATAAATCCATATTTTAAATAGATAAGTATAATAAATCTACCTTCTGGATCTATTGCAGTGTTGCTAATGGTGACATTTATGTTTCTGTTAATCAATATGGCCACGCCTCTTTGTTAGGAGTTGTGGCAGGTTGAGTACGTGTGAAGGAACTGTGGAGAGGACAGCGTATGTGTCGATGTTTTGGACACGTGTTATTAGTCATTTAACCAATTAGCAATTTTCACCCTCTGAAAAGGAACGCATCAGAAAAAGGAGGTTTTGTGGATACAGAACACTTGTCTCTAGATCAGAACAGACATGGAGCGCGGTTCAGGTCGCGACAGAGCTTATCGACTGTGATGACAGCTCAGGAGCCTCCTTGGATGAACTTTTCTGGATCAGAAACAGCTCCCTGCTTTGCTCCAGGATCTGTTTTGGGAAAATTGACGCTGAAGTCTGTTCCACCGCAGCTCTTCACCAGTTCTTTTTGCTCAAAGTGTTCAAATTTGGCCACGATCAGTCTGTCGCCTGTCTGGTTGGTTTCCTCCCAGGCGATGGCCGTGATGGGCAGTGTGGTGTCATGGTGGTTAGCACTGCTGCCTCACAGCTAGAAGAATAGCTAGAAGGTCTGGGTTTGAATCCACCTTGGCGTGGATCTTGTTTGCGTGAGTTTTCTCCGGGTACTCCGGTAGACATGCATTTACTGGGGTTAGGTTAATTGGTGGTTCTAAATTGCCCATAAGTGTGAATGGTTGTCTGTCTCTCTGTATTAGCCCTGCGACAGGCTAATGCACAGGGTGTACCCTGCCTCTCACCCTGTCAGCTGGGATAGGCTCCAGCCCCCCCACAACCCTGAACAAGATAAGCGGAAGAGAATGGCTGGATGGACTCCTGGATGTTGAGAGGCTGTGTTTCATCAAGCTAATCATGCTGTGTATTTGAGGACTGGTGGAAGCTCGCCAGACAGTGTCAGCCTAGGGCTAATCAGATCAGCTTTGTAAAGTTTGGTATTTCTTGCTTGTTGATGCTTACCTGTTCCCAGTTCTGAGTGCTTGGCTGCAACGGATAACATCCTGCCCTGCTCACCTTTCCTCAGGAAACCACGCCTTCACTCACATGCTTATACTCTCCTATCTACCCTCCTGGAAGCTTAACATCACAGACAAACACCAGTGCCTACCCTCCCTCCTGAAATGGACTCAATCTCCCTGCAAAGTAAGCAATAAAACAGCAGGATCATTATTCTAACATACTCTTCTTCTTCCATAGAGACCTTCCCTGTTGATCCATTAAGTTCTCCTTTTGCTAATGTTGGTGTCGTCTGGTGGAACTGATGTTAGGACCAGAACTCTATTCTGCTTTGCGTGGCCTTGTTTATATCCTGGTTATCCCGGTCTCCTCCGAGCCTGCATTTCTGTCCTTCTTTGGGGTTTCTGCTGAGCCGGTTTGTGACGTGGTGGAAAAAACTAAGAACGGAGATGTTCTGCAATCAGTGGCAGGGTGCCATGTTCAGTAGTAACGAGATTTGCATTGAAGTCTCGCGTCACCACAACATAATCATGCCTAACTCAGAAAAATCACTTTCTAAGTTCCAGGGCTTTTTGTCAATTTTTGACCAATAAATCATGAAGTTGAAAAAAGAACCCCAGATCAGTATTAATTCTTTATTAAAACATCTCATCACTTGAGAAACATGGACATTACCAGCAACATTTTTCAGTTTCCGTACTCGGAACATTTAAATTAGTGGTCAATGAGACGTGGACATGTTACAATTTACCCACTGGGTCAGAGGCAGACTGTGATGTAAGTTGAGAGCACCTAATGAACTAATGACTTTACAGATCAATGTTGCAGCCTTTCTACCAGCACTGTGGACATGCACAGACAAATTGATTAAACAGAATAAATTAAATCCACTGCCTGTCCTGCGGTCTGGTACTAAAAGGGTACGGGACGTGTAGTGCATTGTTTATGTGCTTCTTTTATTATTTACACTGGTGTTCAATGTGCAACGCGTCTAAATCTAAATGTAGAATGGCCTCCTACATTAGAGCCAACTGATACACATTTCAGCAAGCTCTGCAAGAGTTGCTGCTAACGCTTGTTGGTGTCCGGATGAACCCGGATGAACTCGTTCTTCTGTGCATTTTAAATTAGGAACTGAAACATTTTGCTAACTTCTAATAGGATTTCCACCATAAATGTCACGTTATTTATTCATTTTTTGAGTTGGTTTTCAATTCATGTTTGGTTAGGTTTAAGCAACGAAACAACAAAGTTAGGTCTAGCAAAAGACTCTTGGGATAAAGTGCAGTAGATCCTTTAAATCCTTAGCTTCCCTGGATCTGTCTTGTTTTTCCATGACACGCCACAGGAGAGATGTTGGGAATTTGGAGGTCAGTTCCGCAGCTAGACCTGTTAGTGGAATCACACAAGCCTGCTGAAAGAGCAAACAGGGAATACTGCTGAGATAAACTGATGTACAGTCTCCAACAGTGTTTAGATGGTGGCATGTTTCAAAGAAGCACATCTGTATCTGCATCAATGCCAGACTCCAAGGTTGTCCTGCAGTCCCCAGAGCATTAACATTAACATGCAACACTATCTGGTCAACCGCTGTTCATCTGCTCTCGTCCTGTTTTACTTTGTTTCTGCTTCTTTTGTTTGTTTTTTTTTGTTTGTTTTTACATGTTACATTTAATGTGCCTCTCAGTGGTCCTCTCCTTTATGGATTCTACCTTTGGTCACGACCGGCATAGTGAACACAGACGGATTCCACTTCAGCGACCCAGCGCTTTCAGCTGTCACCACCACTCACTTCTCTTTCTGGCTGCTCTGGATGACTCCAACTTAGCCAAAAAAATAGCCCAGTTGGGAGGGCGGATTTCCAACATCTACCAAATCCAAGAGAATGAACTTCTGCTGAATTTCCTGGCTGCAGAGGCCTCCTGTAATCCTGACAACACCATGGCTTAGACCCTCAAACATACAGACATCCAGAGCTTGTAGCTGGTTTTCTCTGTGCAGCTAGTCAGCAGATTAACTTTAGTGTCTGTTGTAGATCCATCACTCTGGACTCTGCCCTGGACCTGCAGACCACAGGGATCTGCCACACATCTGTATGTTGGCTGTCGTCGCTGTTAAAATATTTCTTGTACAATATTCTTTACATTGTTTAAAATATTTTTGTTTAATAGGTTCATATATTTGTTTATTTATAAATCCTAATAGTTTTCATAAAGAGACTAGCTGATTCTGCTCTGATCAAATGCTGATTATTCATCTTTTTTTACAGTTGTGGAAGAAGTCTCTTATCCTAAATCCTATACTTATATAAAGGTAGTAATACTACAGTATGTGTACATTCTGTGAAAAATAAACCTTTCCTGAAGTAAAAGTACAAATGTTCTGCATAAAAATATTAATCATTAGTATGCACCACAGCTGGAGCTAATTCACTGTAGCTAAATCAGACTTTAATTTATCAGTTAAATTATATTTTATCCATCCATCCATCCATCCTCTTCTGCTTATCCCTAGCTGACAACAAGGGAAAGACCTTGTGACAGCATGGCGAGACAGCTGGCTGGAGGGAATAGACCCCACCTGGGGCTGGTATGGGTTAGCTCCTCTGCCAGCAGGATCCAATATATAATCTATATTTAGAGACACCCTGTTGTGGCTACTAACAGACTTAAAGGAAGGATACCCCTGAAGTCAGCGACAGCTGGAGTGGAAGATGACTATGATGGATTACACAGCTACCAACCCAAGAGTAGATAAGACTAAGAGGAAGGAAGTTACTGCACAAGAAGCCAACAAAGAAAGTGACAAGAGGCTACAGATCTGTTCTGTTAAGGGTTGGAAGATACACCGTGGAAAGAAAAGGTGCTTGATGGAGGGAGAGCCAGGACCTCGCATTGATCAGTACCTCTTAAGAAGTAAATCAAGTCAGTTGAGTGAAATCCAGCGACTGGACACAAACCAAAGTTCGCAGGACATCTGCATTTTGGTATCTGCCTTTCAAGCATAGAAGAAGGTCTATAAGAGGATGTAGAGTGCATCTGGCCATGAAAACCTGCAAAGGAGAAGAGGCTGTGGCAGATCAAGCCAAAAGTGAACTGGCCTGGAACCTCCGAGAAAGCCAAGTGGGAAACCATTAATGCAGACCTCAGCAGGATTCTGGAAATGATGAAGGTTACAGCTTAGAAGAGGCTTGATATCATTTACAATTGTGGAGTTGAGAATTGTGGATTATTCGAGAGGAAGCAGAAAGCACCAATAGCAGAGAAAAAAAATCAAGCAGTGGAGAAAAGCCTCAGAGCACAAAAAGGTGGGAATCAATGCTCTTCAAGAGAACATTAAGAGCCAACTGACATCCTTGAGGAGGGCACAAAAGCTAAGGCTGACTCATAAGAAGAAAGAAAAGGCAAGAAATATTTTCTTTAGAGGCCCTTTCAAATTTGTGAAATCTCACTTCACCATGAAAAAGGCTGAAGACCAACAAGCAGACTCTGGAAGAGCTCCTAGAAATAATACACTCTGATCCACTGATGCATGGAACAGCTATGATTCCACTCAATATTCCACCTATGGAGCCTCCAAAGGACCCAATGGATGTGAATCCACCCAAATGGAAGAAAGTGGTGAACACAGTAGGACGAGTAAGAGCATTGCCAGCCCCAGGCCCAAATGGTGTCCCATACAGGGTATATAAGTATGCTCCTGATGTTCTTCGCTTTCTCAGGAAGCTAATGAAAGTGGCTCGGGTGAAACAAAACAATATCTAAAGCATGATGCAGAGCAGGTGGAATACTGATACCAAAAAGAGGAGGTCTCCACAAACATCAATCATTTCCGACCCATCAGTCTCCTCGGTGTTGAAGGGAAGATCTTCTTCAACATAAGCTCGAAGGTTGACCAGCTACTTGGAAGTAAATAAGCTTGTGAAAACAATCATACAAAAAGCTGGAATTCTATAAATTTCGGGGTGTCTGGAGCACAGCAGTATGATCTGGCACCAAATCCAGCTGGCCAAAAGTGGGAAAGTGACCTTTGGCTCAGTTCCCAACAGCATCCTAGGGTCCGCCTTTAACTTCTTCAGAGTGCCTGAGCCCATCACGAACCTGGTTAAGACCTACTTCCAGGATTTGCAGTTCTGGTTTTCCACACCTGATTTCACCACTATGTGGCAGAGCCTGGAAATCTGCATCATGGCTGGCTGCAACATATCTCCATTAGCCTTCACCATGGCGATGGAGGTGATTATTAGAGCTGAAACTAGAAATCTGCAGTCCAGATTAGGGCATTCGTGGATGACTCGGAACAGGTTCAGGATAACATCTTTTGGGCAAACATGAAGATCAAACTGTCCAAATCAAGAAGCATCCACATCATCAAAGGTAAGCTCTCGAACCAAAGATTTTTCATCAATAGTGATCCAATACCAACCATATTTGAGAAACCCATTAAAAGCTTCGTGAGATGTTATGACGCAAGTCTCAAAGACTGTGGCCAGGTCAAGCAACTTAAGCAGAATGCTGACAAGGACCTCAAAACAATCGATCACTCAGTGCCCCCTGGCGTGCTAAAGCTTTGGTGCCTTCAAACTACACTTGGAGGCACAACCAGCTGCCAAAACCCCTGGCTGCATTTATCGATGTCATGGTTGTGGGCCGGTGGCCTAATGTTTTGAGTTCTTTTTGTGTAGTTCTGTTTTCCTGTATTTTTCAGCTTGTTTCTTAATGTTTAGCTCCTCAGTTTGTTTGTTTATTGTTAGGTGTTTTGGTTTTTTTTTTTGTATGTTTTTCAGGTTTCCCTTTTGTTTGGATTCCCTCTGTCAGGTTTTTGTGTGTTTAGTCTGTGTGTGTGTGCGTGTGTTATGTTTAGTTCCTGTTTTATTTTGGCAGTCCCGTGTTCCCTGTGTTTTGTGTTTGGTTTTGCTTCCTGTTATTAGTTTCATTCATTTCACCTGTTATACCTGGCTGTTTTCTCTCACTCCTCGTTCCTTTGTGTATTTAGGGTCTGCGTATGTCTTTGTCCTTCGTTGGGTCCTTGTTGTCTGTTGCCATAGGTTTGGTTCCCTTCGGTTTTGTGTCTTCGGGTTTCTAATTTTGAGTTTCAAGTATTTCGAGTACTGTTTGGTGTAGCTGGCACCTGTCCAGCATTTTCCTAAGTTTAATAAAGTGAAGTCTATGCACGTTTAGGTTAACGTCCGTGCTGAGTGTTTTGTATTTCGAGTTTCTAGTTTTCAAGTACTTTCGTGTAACTGGCCCGTCCAGCTTGCCCTTCGTGTCTATTTGTTTAATAAAATTTAAGTAAAAAGATCAGCTCTCGCCTCACGTCCTGCTTTGAGGTCCTCTCTGCCCTGCCTGAAGCACCCAGCCGTGACAATCGAGGAGTAAAGAAAAGCCACCAACGCCATTCCCCCTAGATCACCTACAGCAACCCTCTTAGTGTCCTTCGTTTGTGAAGGTAAGCAAGGACAACAGAGAATTCCAACAGTGACCGGGAAAGGACAGCTGGAAGGTGGACGGGACTGGGAAATGTAGGTGGATGTAGACCAACAGCTCGCAGTTCCACAACATATAGTTGCCTCAACCTTAAGACCAGATCTGGTCCAACACCCTGTGTACCGTTTGCTTTATAGAACTGACAGTACCATGGGAGGATGCCACGCATGAGGCCTATGAGAGGAAGATGCTGCATTACACAGAGCTGAAGGTGGAGGCAGAACAACGAGGATGGAGAGCAACAGTCCACCCAGGGGAGGTGGCCTGTCGGGGCTTCATCGCACCGTCTAGCTCCTTAAAAACCTGGGGATTCATGGCCAAGCCCTGCACCATACCATCAAGGAAATGTCAGGAACGGCAGAATGCTGCAGCCAGTGGTTGTGGATTAGGAAGAAAGATGCCATTTGGGCCCCAAGAAGTTGGGACACACATCCAGCCTGTATTATGAGTAAAAGGCTGAAACATCTAATGACACTGATGTACACAACTGAAGATGAGTCCCTGCTCGTGGTGGATGTCAATACTTGTCAATATTTCTGCAGCTACAGAAAAAACAATAACTGCTGATGGTTAATTGGGCAAACTTTCTTTTCCAAATTGTAAACAAATACAGTTTAAAATAACGCATATGTTGCTTCTGTGGTGTAACTCGGTTTAACGCAGTAACCTGAACTGTCCATCGAAGTGAACAATTACATTAGGACCCCTCTTCCATTAAGCTCCGCCCTCCGACTGGTCAAAAATTAGTGAGCAGGATTCAGCTCTGAGCGCAGTTACCTGCAAAAATGTGAAACTGCAGCAACACGTGCAAAGCAGACACTCTCGAGTGCACGATGGCTTCCTTAAGTGTGAGTTGTTGAGTTGTACATGTGAGGTATCTTATTACGTGAGAGGCAATGAATACCTGCGCTGTGAAATTTGCTTGTGATTATGTTTTTTGTCATGCATGAATTTTGAGATAAATAG
>VUQJ01028626.1:0-10903 GCA_015108635.1 Andinoacara biseriatus | reverse complement strand
CCAAACTGACAAAAAAAAAAAAGACAAAAAGAAAGGAAAAAAAAAAAAAAAAAAAAAAAAAAAAAAAAAGGCCGCTGCCGCGGATTTCCGTCATTTGGGAAAACGACCGACTGCATCGTCGCTGACATGTTTTTCCACACTTCCACTGCTCTTTTTAGCTGTTAGCTATAACCACAGTTTGCTAGCCATTAGCTCTAGTGATCATTTGTTACTGACAGGAAAAAAAACTCATTCATTCAACATTTCATGAAATATGTTTGTGTTGATCACACAAACAAAATGGCATTGTCATAATGAGTTATAATTATAGCACATTTAACTGTTTAAATGTCATTGGGGTCTTGCTACATTACACATCTTAGATGTGGCACTTTTCTTCACTGTAGCGACATAGCAGCATAGTTAGAAACAAAGGAAATCTTTATAATTTAAAAAAAAAAACAGATCAAGTATGTATATTATTACTGTGCAATATTAATTACCAAGTAAAACTCGGTTTATAATAATAATAATAATAATAATTTAGACTTATATAGGGCTTTTCAAGGTACTCAAAGACGCTTCCATGCACTATTCATTCACACCTCAATCACACTTGGTGGTGGTAAGCTACTATTGCAGCCACATCTGCCCTGGGGCAGTCTGACAGAAGCGTGGCTGCCAATTCGCGCCTACGGCCCCTCCGACCACCACCAACCACACAACCACATTCACGCTTAGGCAATGTGGGTTTAGTATTTTGCCCAGGGACACAATAACAGCATATAAGTTCCCAATGCAATGGTATGCAAAGTAAAAATATAAACTATATAAATACACCATTACATACATAGAGATGGCAAGCATGTATATGGCACAGTACTAATAATTTCCTATTTACCTTATTTATTATTACCCTTATTCTTTTATATGAACTGAATGCGAACTTGAAGCCGTTTATAATTCTTAACTTGTGTGTAGGCACTCACTACACATCGGGTTTAGAGAAAATGTCGGGAAACGTAAGCAGCGGTAGCTTTTAAAATAAAGTGACCATTCTTTATGTGCTAATGGATCAACCCTTCCTAACAACAGTCTTTTGCCTCGTTGTTTAGCTTCTCTCTGTATCGTATCATCCTACTGATCTCCTAGATCTTCAGTTGGGTGTTTTTTTCAGCATCTGTTAGTGTACATGCCTCCTTATTGCCCATCGGTATCGGTCTTTGTTTTGGTTTTGGGTGAACAACATGGCAGGGACTATCCAGAATGCATTGCGATTCCCGAGCATAAAGATGAAAGTGGGGGTGGTTCACGCGAAACACAACGAGCAGTTTGAGGATCTTACCCCATATTAAGTCTAAAGTATCAATAAAAACAACATCATGGGACATAAAACTCGGGTTGCTTTGACCAACACATATGATATGGCTTATTTGCACCGCAATCATTAATCAAAACCCAGTGTGTCACTCGTTCAAATTAGACACACCATGCTAGCACTTTTCTAGATTGCTTTTCTAGGATGCAGAGACACATGAGTGGACAGTGACTTTGATTTTGCCCAAGTTAGTGGTAGTAGCTAATTAGATGTGGTTCACAGGCAGACCTCGCGCACAGATTTCAATGAATCCACGGTGTTCGGCTAATGCTAACCAAAGGCTACCAAATAGGCTAGCTGTTCCTCGTAACGCTAACGTTAGAAAGAAGATAAGCTCGAAATAGAGCGTGACACAGAAAGCACGGGCACGGCTAACATTCATTTCGATTCCCTTTAATTAGCACAGGCGGTGATACAACGAGCTATTTTATAAAATACTGCCGAAGGAAACATGAGTGTAATTTGTGGCTGTGGCAGAGGGAAAAAAAAACAACAACAGATGAAGAGCCGACGCACCGATCTCCTGAGCTACGCTGAGACTTTCCAATCCCCAGATAACACGTTTGAACAATTAGAAACTCGCATTTGAAGAGTTCTTAAGGCACACATTCAACCATAGAAGCGAAATATTCAATGTCAGCTTAAAACATTATTGTTTCTGTACTTACATTTTCAGTTGTGGGTACAAGCAGATTCGGCTAGCGCGTTCAGGCGAAGGCAATATGGCGGATGCACAGAGAGCAATGCAACCTGGGAAATTGAGTACTATGCCAGAGGGGCCCTGGAGGTGATGTTTGCGGAATTTACGCTTGAGCGGAACTCTACCCCATAACCTGCCGTCGGATGGAGGTAGCCCGATTGTGATTGGCCTGTTCAGCACCATCGATTCCTCCCAGGCAATCCCGGCTAATGTTTCTGGCAGCATTTGAATTTATCAGCGAAAGAATAACAACCATCGTTTCCATATAAGGAATAATAATGATATAAGGACTCACAAATGTCAGCAAATTCCTGGAGGAAGATTGCTGAAACTACAAATCCATAAAACGTCCAGTCAGTTCATGTCATGAAGCTCAAGCACACTTGGGGTATGCAGCAGGACAATGATGTGAAAAATGAATATGTGTGTGAAAAAGAGTATATATGGTGAGTTGGGTTACTGAGCTGGAAAAACTGTTGAGTAGGTCACTTAAACCAGAGTGGTAAAAGGCATGAGACGTGTGTTTGTGGGGAGAGTATACATGTTAGATATTAATGGAAAAGGAAGTGCAACAATGGCAACATATCATTTGTCTAATTGTATTATCACAGTATGATAAAGTAAGTAAGAAATGAATAAATCTTGAGTTGGCATAGACCAGGACATGTGTTTTAGACCTCACACCTATGGCCAATTCAGACCATTTTACCTAACCCCACTGACTGCATGTTTGTGGACTGTGGGGGGAGGTCCGAGTACCCAGAGCCAACATGCAAACTCCACATAGAAAGACCACATGGGGGGATTTCAAACCGAGGACCTGCTTGCTGTGAGACCAGTCAAACATTAAAAGCTTGCCTCAAAATGAAGTTTCAAAACATTAAAAACAACTTTTACCACCACATTGCAGGATTCTCACAAGTTTTTTTTAATTTTTAAGTTTTGGTACACTTCCAAAAGCTGGATTGTCCAAAGCAGTGAAAAGAAGCGGAAAGAATGAAAGCGTTAGGAATTCACAAATATGCCAATGGTGAAAGAGATCGCAGCACATTTTATAGCTACTATTGAAAAATAAAGGCAGCCGTCCGCTGACATTACCCAGCATGCATCACCTCCTCCATCAACAAAGTAACAGATACAAAATTTATAGTCTGTAATTATCTGCTGTAATGATGAAGCTTCTCTGCGGTCTTTTCCTGAGCTTCGACTCTGATTTAAAAGGATTTTAACATCTTCAGCTCTGTCACCTCCAGTTTGGCCTCCTGTCTTTTTGTCAGTGCTCCATAGATTTTCTTAATCACTCAGGGTTGCAGGTGGGCTGGAGCCTGTCCCAGGCTTCGGGCAAAGGCAGAATACTTTTTTATTTTAAAACAATGATCCTTAACATAACATTACTATTAATTAATAGACTATGTTTGAAATTGAGGTATGTTATACACAGTCAGGATAAAATCATTAAAGAAAACCAGGAATGTTCATCTTCACACAGGAAATGAAACATAAAATTCCATTTCACAGTTAGTACAAAGGCTTTGCAGCTACTATGTAACTGTGTAATTTCTGTGTAATTACTGTGTAATTTCTACGTATTTCTATGTAATTTCTCTGTATGCCTATTGTGAGGTTATCCAGAAAATACAGTATTATTATCATTAACAGATACATACCAAATAGTATTTTTTAGGGAACCTTTCTGACAAAGCCAAGTAGGCAAAAAGATCTCAAAAAGCAGCACATTATGCCACAATCTAAAGAAAGAGCTGAGAAATAAAATCATTGACATCTATCAGTTTGGAGGGTTACAAACTCATTTCTAAGGCTTTGTGACTTCAGTGAACCACAGTGAGAACCACAAAGGGAGAAAACCTGGAATAGTGGTGAACTTTCCCAGGAGTGGCCAACCTACCAAAATTACTCCAAGGGTGCATCAACAACTCATCCAGGAGGTCACGAAAGAACCCAGAATAACATTTACAGAACTGCAGGCCTCGCTTGCCTCAGTTAAGGTCAGAGTTCATGATTCGACAACAAGATTAAGACTGCGTAAAAAATGGCCTCCATGGGAACGTTCCAAGGAGAAAACCACTGCTGACCAAAAAGAACACAAAGGCTTGTCTCACATTTGCCAAAAACATCATGATGATCCCTGAGACTTTTGGGAAAATATTCTGTGGACTGACGAGACAAAAGTTGAGACAAACATTTTGGAAGATTTGTGTTCCGTTACATCTGGCATGAAACTAATACAGCATTTCATAAAAAGGACATCATCAGTCACCAGAAAGTCTTTAAGGAGAACGTCGGGTCAGTTCATGAAGCTCAAGCGCATTTGGGTTATGCAGGACAAAGATCTGAAAAAGACTGGGGTAAAATTCCTCCCCAATGATGTGAAAGTTATCGCAAACACCTGTTTGCAGTTCTTCCTGCTAAAAGTGGCACAGCCAGTTATCAGGTTTGGGACAATTACTTTTTTAGAGAAAGAAAAAAAGGTTCCAAATAAAGGCAGCAGTTATTCTGGCTCATCAAACTAGCAAGAAGAGGAAATATGAGTTGACAAGACGAGCGACTAACGTGGGTGTCCTCACCGACTGGAATACCAACACAGAGTCTTTATACCACAAAGGATGAGCGCGCTCCTTTAAATGACACAGATTTTCCGTCACTCGGTTGTGGCGAGCGCAGCGTTTCTGCTGTGGTCTGCTGGGGGAGCAGCATCGCAGCTGGTGATACAAACAGACTGAATAAACTGATTAGAAAGGCTGGCTCTGTAATTGGCTGCAAACTGGACACTTTTGAATCTGTGGTGGAGAGGTCACTGAGCGAACTGTGGATGATCCTGATCACCCTCGGCAACACTTGCAGGGGAGGCAGCGGAGCACCTTTCTAACACACGTACCTGTTCCTTATTGAGGACAGATACAGGAAGTCTTTACCAAGTGTTATCAATAATTTCAACTGCTGTAACAGTTTTCAACTTTTGTATTTTCATTAAATGCTAAATATTCTACTTTCTTTAAGCTGCAGTTATATTTTTTGATTGTAGATCAAAAGGTGAGTTACTACATATTGGCAATTATTACACTATGAGTATAAAACATCTTTCCACCTCAAAATACAGCATCAGCATTGTGCTTTTTAAAATTAGAGTATTTGAATAATATTCAATGAAAAACCATAAGTATGACCACCTATTTTGCACAGAATGTTTTTATATTTGATACTTATTATGATTATCTCCATACTATCCTTTTTTCTTTTTTTTTATCAATAAGTGCATAATCCACACACATAGGCTGCAATAAAAGAATAGTATTATTCAGGCCAGTTGCTCTCATGCCATCATCTTGCTTAATATTTTACAGTTTTTATCATTGTTCTGTTTCATATTTATTTTTGTTTGGTTGATCTTGACTTGATCTTTCTTTTTTTATTTTAAAAATCAAAATTCTTTACACATTCAAACTTTATTTACATTTTTTAAAAAAGGTTTGTGTGTTCATTTCACACGTAGGTTCCTTGTTTTTGCTGGTGTGGTGTGCGTTCACCACTGTGTCTTTCGGACAAGTTGCCCCTAGTGAGATTGTCAAAAATGACAAACTTGAATTTGAGTCCGTCAACCTGACAGTGATGAACATGTAGAAAAATTCCAGCCTTACCTTATGCATAAGCAATACCTATTCTTACCTGCAGGGACAAACCTCATGTAGGACTGTCCTTTCTCTAATATGTTGGACTTGTATGACCTGTGCTGATCCAACCCTCTTATCAGGATTTTCTGGCTGCTGCACCAGATCCCTTCCATCACTGAGGTTGGCCTAATGGCAGGCTAAAATATTAGTCATCCAGACACTGATGGACAGATGCATTAATACGGATCTAAACTGTAACCATAACGATTATGCTTAAGAGCTGCACAACCACAGTCATTATGGTGCTGTACTTGGATGTATTAATGCATGTGAAACAGCTTGTATATCTATAAACTGTTAAGACCAGACAAGAACAGAAACCAAAGTCTATAATTAACAACAAGCAAGATTTTAAAAAAGGATAAAACTATCTGAGCTTTTTTTTTTTAACTTAAACAAACTGAAAATATCACGTCAACAGCTGGTTATGGGAATCTTTTAAGTGCATTTCAGAATTTCACAATATTTTTATTTAGAAAAATAAATAAAAAGAACACAAAACATTTTGTACAAAGAAAACAAAGTTACCTTCACTTCATCAAAACAGATAAATTTTAAATGTAACATATTTATAATATTTACATTTGTCATGTCATAATATTTTAAATATGCATTTTTTTTATACATTCATTAACAGATACAACAAGACAACTGAACAATAATGAGAATGTATAAAGCTCTTTTTTAAAATCTAACATTTGAATCTGCAATTCTTCAATAAATCATGATGGAAATGACATCAAGAGTCAAATTTCATGCTGAGGCATGAAGAAAAAGGTTTTTACAATCATAGTCAATGACGCAGCAATCAGGGACTCCTGTACCTCACATACAGATGTGGAGAAACAGTGTTGCAAGTTTTTTTAAAGCTGGTTATGAGATAACAATCCTGAACCAAACATTGATAAGAAAAGAAAAATAAACTGTCACCTGTACATCAAGATGTTATCCAAAATTATGGCATCTGGAGGAATGCAAATACACTAGGGCATCCCGTTCTTCATTGAAGACACACAAACACACACACACTCATACTGTGTTGTTGGGTGACCTGCTGTTTGTGTCCTGCTGAGTGTGATACTTGATGCCACCATAAATGGAAAAATCAATGTGAAAGTGACACTTCTCTTCTGTCCTGTTACATGTTCTGATTGCCCAGAAACATCTCATTTTAAAGTTTTTTTTTTTTTTAACATTAAAAAACAGGCAAATAAGGACTCAGTGGTACAGTTCCTGCAGGTGCATTTTAATTTGTTTTTTTTTATTATTTGTTTCTAATTTAATCCTTCCAAGGACATGTCCTTGTGCACAAACAGATTGCTTGCAGTGCTCCTGCTTTATTTTTCTCCCTGGAAATCAAGTTTTGACCACTTGTGCAGAGAATAAATACCATGTTTTGTGTAAAACTGCGCCAGCTATTGTGTCAAGAAGCCTTCAGCATCCACGGTGGCTCACTTACATGTATATAGTGCTTTTTAAATCTCATTGCAGTGAAACCAAAGGAGGGTTCATGGTCAAATGTTCCAGCCCTAACTACTGTATAAGCTTTTTCAAAAAGAAAAGTTTTAAGCCTAATCTTAAAAATAGAGAGGGTGTCTTTTTCCTGAATCCAAACTGGGAGCTGGTTCCACAGAAGAGGGGCCTGAAACCTGAAGTCTCTTCCTCCCATTCTACTCTGAAGTATCCTAGGAACCACGAGTAGGCCTACAGTGCTTACTTACAGAGTGAAGTGCCCTTATGGGGTGATGGGGCCTGATTATTCAAGACATTGTATGGGAGGAGAAGAATTTTAAATTCTAAACAGGAAGCCAATGAAGAGAAGCCAAAATGGGAGAAATGTTCTCTCTTTCTAGTCCCTGTAAGATCTTCAGTTTAATCTGAATTTAGAGGTCATCCAGGCCTTTATGTCTTTAAGACATTCCTGCAGTTTAACTAAATCTTGTGTGCCATCTGGCTTTAATTTGAAGGCTAACGACCTCTTTTTACACTTTGTATTGGACTTTTCACAGTTTCACTACTGCTTAGCAATTAGTTGGAAAGTGTTTGCAAACAATCTGCTAGCGACCAAAGCAATTGCAAGGAAGTTTCTGGTGCAGCATCACATACTTTTTTTGCTACCAGTTACCACCAAACTCTAGCAACCACTGGCCAACTCATTGGGGAATAGCCATTTTTCCCTGGTGCTGGTTAACAGCCGGTTGTCAGCCAGTCTCTAGGTCTGTGTGACTGAGGCCTAACTCAGTTAATCTGGCTCTCTGTGACCAGAAAGAATTTACGCAGAGCAAAAATAGCAGCAGAGCTGAAAGGTGCTCAATGGGGGGACCTGGAAGGAGGGCAGTGGTGGGTGTGGGTGAGGTTTTTTGCTTTGATTACACAGAGTCACAACATTTTTCATTGTTTTCAAAGGCTGATTCCTAATTTTGTAGGAATTTGCATTTTTACATTAAACTTATGTAGATTCTTTAAATATCATTTTAATATTTCAGCAGGCTTCAACACATAAATCTTTTCAACAAACACTGTGAAGGTGCAGATGGAGCAGGAGCAGAACGCTACAACATGGTTTAAATCTATAACATACTGATTTTTTAGTGAGATCAGTAGTGCGGCAAGTCATTATTTCAGTTTGAATATAAAAAAAATGCCTGATCCATCTTTGACAACATTATTTTGTAGTACATTCTTTAGATCTGCAAACGCTGTACAGAGAAAAACAAGAGAACTAATTTTATTTTAGTGTAAGAGAAGATTGGCTAGAAAACATGCTTTTCATTTCCAATAATAAGTTCTTAATTCAGAAGTACGATTGTGACACTTCTGAGTGGGAATGTATTAACAGTTATAAAACCAGTTATGATCCAAGTGCGGCACCACCGTTCTATGGAAGCTTGTTTCCACCATAAAAAAAAAAAAATAGTTTTTTCCATCCACAACTTGAAACTTTCAGTTGTGGATGGAAAAAAAAACTTAAAATTTTTTAGCAGCACAAACAAGCTTCCATACCTTTCACATGTTGTTTTTAAGGCTAATTTGTTGCTTACAGTTCTGAGGTAAACAATCTCCAGCCACCATGATATGTCAGCAAAACCCATATGAGTGCAAACACATGCATAAATTTACTGGGCATTCGCTCTCGCATACATATACACTGCATGCATGAAAACAACACTATGGTCCTCACAACTCGCAAACAGCATGCTAGTATGAAAAGTTCCTATCAGGGGAGAAACACTGACGCACAGTTTCGTACAGTTTCGCACTGTTGCACTTATGTCCTGCTGTTTATGGTGACGCTGTTGTCTCCAGCATGGCTATGTCAAGGGTCTCCTTGGCAACTGGGCTGTGACTTTTGGTCAGTTTGAAGCTGCCATGGTAACCAGGGGGACTATGGAGTATTGACGGGCTGGATATGGAGGTGACGATGACCGATGATGTGGTCCTTGGCCCTGACTCCTTTATAACATTATCCAGCTGTGCAGACAAAGAGAGAGAGAGAAAGGAGCGTTCACGTATTGCAACTCATCATTTCCGTTGTCAGTCAGTGGTTGGGAATTTGTATAGAGGAAGGCTACAGAGAGGTGCTACTTAAGAAGGCAGAGAATTAAATCTTATAAACTGTTTGTGTGATTTATATCAATACAGCTCTCTTCCACTTAACCTGCTAGAACAACACAGCTGATCAAAGGAATTGATCGGCTCCATTGATGAATGGCTTTCCCACAAAGCCCTTAATGAAGTTTGATGGTTTAACTTGGTCAACCTCTCGAAATCAATAGTTCTGGATTGGAGGGGGAAAAGTACTGTAGCTGAGTATATTTAAATCTAATTTTGCTTCTGTATAAGAAGTACACATTAAATCATTAAATCCTCAATAGAAATCTATGGAAAAATTTTGTAATGCTGAATATGGCGGCTGTCCGGTCACTGTGCCAATCAACAGCTGAACCAGGCACACAAAAGAGCTTCAAAGCAATTACAGCTGTGTGGTACCAGGACATACAGTAAACGTGGATGGATATAGCCATTGTGACATCACTCATTAGCTTGTGAGGTCCTGTTTTGAAGGCTTGAGGTTTCACTCGCTTTTTCGCTGTCAGCGCCTCAGTGTTTTGAAACTGGGTTTTGAAGCTGTTGTGACTTGACGCTATATAAATGAAATTGAATTAACAAGGGAGGGGTCTGTCTGACTCAGAAACCACACACTCTTTGGCTGATGACTCGTCGATCACAAATCGTTGATTAATGGGCATATATGCAATTCAGGCGTAACAAAGTAACATCCACATGGATGGCAGGACCCGAGGTTTCCCAGCAGAACATTGCCCAAAGCATCACACTGCGCCTTTCTTCCCATAGTGCATCCTGGTGCCAGGTGTTCCCCAGGTAAGTGATGCACAAATACCAGGCTAGCCACATGATGTTAAAAAAAACGTGATTCATGAGATCAGGCCGCCTTCTTTTATTACTCCGTGGTCCAGCTCTGATGCTCATGTGCCCAGTGTTGGTGCTTTCACAGGTGGACAGGGGTCAGCATTGGCACCCTGACTGCTCTGCAGCTGTGCAGCCCCGTACACAACAAACTGTGATGCAATGTGTATTCTGACACCTTTAAATCAGAACCAGAATTAACTTTTTTCTGCAATTTGCTCCCTAATATATTTCACTCACCAACAGGTGCCATGATGAAGAGATAATCAGTGTTATTCACGTCACCCGTCAAGGGTCATAATTTTATGTCTGATTGGTGTTCAGCTACTGTATGTATACAGCTTTAAGAATCCTTGTACACCTCATTTTTTATACATAAACAGTATTAATTGTATAAAGGCTTTAATATATTGTGTGTAATTCATATATTTATACTCTGATCTTTCTAGTTTCACAATGTGGATTATGCAGAAACATTTCCATCGGATCCACAGGCGTATGTACTGTGCATATTGCAAAATTGGTATAAAGTTGACTTAATTTTTTATTCAGCATGATCGGAAAAGAGCAGTTAAGCCCACAAACCCATCAGGAAAGTGCTTACAGAGGTGAGAACAGACGGCACTTTGCACATAGACTTTTGTACATCCATGGTTATTGGCCCCTGGTGACCATCCATCTTTTATACACTCTATGTGCATATTTGTACTCATCATAAGCATGGCCCTA
>VUQJ01028625.1:0-17932 GCA_015108635.1 Andinoacara biseriatus | reverse complement strand
GTTCCACCCAAAAACAGTGACTTCTGGCTCCAAATAAATAAATAAAGACCCATATACTGGTGGGCAAAATGTTTGAGCTAAGGCTTCAAAATATAGAATCCGAAAGTAATAGATAAAAGTGGTAAAGTCCATCTTTGAATCCAAGGATTCCAACGGTACCTCGAGTTCAAAAATTGGCCACACCGGTCACAAGTTACAGCTGCAAACGCAAGTCCAACCTTGCCCCAGTGGCGGCGCTAGTCCTCAAGGTAGTGGCACATAACTTGATAGTTGAAAATGATAATGAGAGAGTCCTGAGAAAGTGTGCCAAATTTCAAAAATCTTGAAAAGATGGTTCTAGGGACTGTCATAGACTCCCATTGGAGAGAAAAAAAGTTGATAGTATAATAATAAGAAAAGCTATAATCACTATGGGTGCCTCCAGCCTCACTGCTTGGCCCCCATTGAATGTTATGAATAATGTTATGCCACTGTTGTCCCTCCTGGGCAAGGCACTGGATGTCTGCATGATTGAGGTTTGCAGATTCTGCCAGAAGATCGAGCCAAGTATCCTGTGGGCAGCCGCGAGTTCTTTTCCTTCTTTTCCTCTTCAAAGAGAGCGATCTCAGGAGTACGATCTGAGTCCATACATGCAATTTGACCTAACCAACGAAGCTGTCTATGATGACTGTAGTCAGAGGGATTGATGTGAAGTTGAGATGCCATTAAGGACCACCTGATTAATGATTAGTCCTCATAACTGTTTAGGATAGTCCTGTAAGGATTTCAATTCAAAGGAAGCAAGTGCCACATCTCGCAAGCGTAGAGAAAAATACTATAATAGCCTGGTGTAAAGGATTTAGAGTTTAACTCTGATTGTGATTTTCCACCTTGGTCTGGGCCTTTCTGTGTGGAGGTTGCCATTCCAGCAGATGAGCTGACCTATGTATTTGAAAGAAGTGACCAAGTTGATGGCAGTTTCAAGCTTTTTGGATGTAAACATTTGACTTTTGGTTTGCTAGACAAAACTTTAAGGCCATAGTTGAGTAGACCAGAATTTATTATGATGATCTTGAAAACTTTGAGTGAAGTCAGTCACCAGGTCAATATCATCTGCAAATGCAAGATAAATATAGGAGTGGCCTTGAATTTTGAGACTCAAACTGGTTAATGATAGCTTTGTCAATAGTAGCTTGGAGCATAATGTTGAAAAGAATAGGACTTAATATACATCCTTGTGGAACACCATGACCAGGTCTGAAGGGAGTGGACAATTTGTTGTCAGTTCCAATAAAGCATTTAGTATTATAGTACAGAACTTGAATGATGTTGACAATTTTTGATCAGAGTCCAGCAGATTGGAGTGTAGCCCACTGAATTTCATGATCAATGCTGTCAAACACCTTCTCAAAGTCAATAAAAACATGAAATATTTGTCTGTCCATTTCAAGAAACTTCATAGCGAGTTGACTGAGGATGAAGATTTCGTCGACTGTACTTCTACCTTTTCTGAAGCCGGCTTGGTTTTGGGCAAGAATCTTATCAGCTGACTGCTGCACTCTATCAAGTAGGGTTTTCAGAAAACTCTTGCTCAGGTGGGCGATTTGGAAGAGAGTGCGATAGTTACCACATTTGTGTCTGGAGTTCTTTTTGTGAAGAGGGACCACGATTGATTCACACCATCTTGAAGGCCAAACTTCAAGATGGTGTCTTCTTGACAGACTAATAAAATATTCACTCTCCTGGTAGTTCTGCATTGCTAAATTACTGTATTAAATAAAAAGGCTAATTCCTTACTTTTTTTTTAATAGCAATTTAGACAATACTAACACATTTTATGAAATGACAGTTCTCAGGAGACTTAAACCGATTCATGTCACAAGTTAAAATGCTGACTAACTTTTGAGCAGGTTTAGCGGGGGGAGGAAATGGCATGGCGGGTGGAGCTACAGCCTCCAGGTTTTGGCTCTCTGGGAGATATTTCCTGCGAACTGGCTTCTGTGGAGGTTGACTGTGAGAAGCAGCAGTCGTGTCCTGAAATGATAACGGATGAATAGATAGAATTATTGAAAGAGAGACACTGTCGTTTGCGCAACAAGAGTGGCTTACATGAGCAGTTCTGACCTGCTTCGAAGGATTTGACAAGTCTTCAGTGCTGAGTCCAAATCTGGAGTGTGGTCCCTGATCTTCAGGTTTCATGCTGCTCTCCTCCTGCAGAACAAAGACAACAGTATAAGCTGAAAGACTTAGCTTGGACGTTTGCCACATAAGAAAGATGATAAAAGATTTATTCCTCCAAAAAGAAAAGAGTGTTAATGCAATGATGAGGTGAATTAAATTGAGAGAGTAGCTATAAAGAGGCAGAAAGAAAAGCGTCTGCCCTGTCCGTGGATAAATCAGTACCTTGCCTGCAGGGACCGCGATGTAGTGCACTGCAGACACGGCCTGCTCAGGGGGCAGCCATGATAGATTACCTTACTTTTATTGCATTGCCTCGCTGCCTTATTCTTCTGTTTTAAGACGCTAAATGTGTCAACACATGCTTTTTAGGGCAAACGTGAGGAGAGGCCACAGTTTTTGTGAATGTTTAAGGCATTTTTTTTACAATATTTCCCATCTGTTAATGTTGGATTTAGTCAATTTGATCCACTAATTTGTTCTGGCTGCAGTCTTCATTGTGGTGGCAGCTGAAATCCCTTTCACGATGGTTTAAACAGGCTCTTGTTGTAAATTGTACCCAAGAAACCGAAAAATGTATTTTGCTCAGAAACACCAACTGACTTTCAAATAAATGAGCCTGAGATTCACTGCTCCACTGGACGTGAAACACAACCACAGCACGGAAACATTTAAAGACAGACACTGCAGTAGTTGCTACAGTGGCAACGAGCCCCATACGCAGAATGTGTGGTCACATCAGCTGCAGGTCATGGCTGTTTCACTCCAGCAATGCCAAGGCTGGTATTAAAAAAGTGCTGTCACTGTCAATTTCTAGGAAGTGCGTTTTTTTTTAAACTGTTCTTATTTAACTGGAATATTTAGGGAACAATAAGGTGCATGAAGCTTATTCAAACTGGTTGAAACGCCGTGGTGACTGGCAAACAACACACAAACTGGACACAATTAAAGGAAGAGAAAACAGACAACTTTAACCCAGTCCAGCCTTTTCTCTGACTGTATTAACTTACGCAGTGGATCAGCTGGACTGTCTCCACTCCTGGGAGAGCACAGTGGATAATACATGGATAATAGCTGAACTCATACAGTGATGTGTTCTAATGTGGCATTAACAGACTGTATATAAAAGATGGACCTAGTTACCGCGCTGTCACGCATTGATTTATTAACTACAAATCTGAAACCATACTCGGTCACAAAGCTAAAGTTTACCCAGCTTTATGTTCCCTTTTTACTCCAATTGGGACCAAAGACGTTACTGTCAGAACTTTCGACTGACCCTGCTGTAGCTACTTTGAAGGACTTTAGCTCGAAATGAATAAAAGGTAGGTGAAGTAAAGTGAGGTTACACAAGATTAAAAAAAAAAGAGTAATGGGAAGCAAATAAAAAAAATAAATGCAGTTGAGTAAAAACAAGTAAATTAACAAGACAATATTTTTCTCATGTTGCACTTATAGTTAGAGTGGAGAGACACAGGGAAAGGGGGAAGAAGGGGCAAAAGAGGGGAATGAGAAGAGTTCAGCCCACCAGGAAATCAGGGACCAGCCATTCAGCTAAAGGGTCACCTTCAATTACTGTATAATAACCTGAAATTCAGTGAAATTAAGTCAGGTGAAATTAAGTGAAACAAATTAAGCAAAAGTTCAGGGAAAGTTACCGTAGCATATAAGAACACAGAGGGAAATTTAATAAAGTGAACAGAGGGAGGTGAAGTTGATTTAAATAACAAGTTCATTCTTTATTTAGTTTTTCTTTAAAAAAAAGGCAGAATAACATACATTTGTTCACTTTTCCCTCCTCACTACTTGGGGGATTCAATGAGCCATCTGGAAAAACAAGAGTTTCTGATTGTGTTGTACAATAAAAACTAAATAAAAAAAAAAACTAAAAGTATTAAACACATCTTAAGCAGAACACATTCAACTGAAGAAATACTTTGTGGTGGTTTATGCTGCGCTCACATTCCCCTGTCATTGTTTTCTTTAGTGCAATGTGTGATGCTTGAATAGAGACCATCACTTTTTCCAAAGCATTTTGGGGCTACTTTGAGTTCACTGCATCAGGTACAGTAATACTCACTACAGAATACAGTGAGACTTGGCCATACACTTTCACTGTAAATTAAACTGCTCCCATGAGCTCCCCGCAAAACCTGGCGTCATAATATTCACACTTGACTCGAGATTGACGTGTTTTATGTAAAGGAAGTTATTTTTAAGGACGCTTATAGTTCACTGCCTCTCTGAGGAGCTTGGGATGGTATGGATTTCTATTTGCCTTGCTAAGTGAGAACTGTACATATTACAGCTACCTTTGGGATCATCTGGTTTTAATTAAATAAAGCACCACGCGGAGAGACGGAGAGATGGGCATGCTCTAAAGCAGGGGTGCCCAAACACGACATTTTGCCTTCCCCTCCAATGAAATGGGTTAAACAAAATTTTAAAAAAGTAACCTAAAGGGCCAAATTGTTATTTTTGACATAATTTGCAGACGGAAAGTAGGCGATCGAGATGGAGGCGCGCACAGACGCAGCGGCTCACGGCTCTTCCTCTCGGTGCTCTTCTTTGTACTTTTTGTATTTCTTATTTGTTAGTTCCTCCAGTCTCATTGTACATCCTGTATAATGACAATAAAGGCATTCTATTCTATTCTTTTCTAGGGGGCAGGGCCAGAAGTGGCCCCCGGGCCGCAAGTTTGGACACCCCTGCTCTAAAGTGATGGGAAGGAGGAGGAGGAGTAATGGATGCAGGGGCAGAGAGAGAGTAATGAAAGGGCACCTTTAAAGACGAGTGATTACAAAGACAGTGTAAGAGGTTAGACGTGAGTGATTTACATACAAAGACGAGAAAAAAAAAAAAGACACATCCACACCAAAGCTTGGGCAGATTCTGGGCTAAAAACACGACGACAATTCTAAAAGTGAAGCTTCAGATGAATGTTTTTAGTCCATCACACAAATTGTGGCGTTTCAAGCACACCTGGTCTGATGAAGAACGGAGCGCATGCCTTACGACACGCAACGCAGAGGAGAGGGGTAGCTCTGAAGCACGAGCTGCTTTGCCTTTTGACCCTAAAACTACTTCTGATTTGTCAAATTAAAGCCAGAGATTTGGACACCAGAAAGACAGAAAAAGCTGCCAAAATCCCTCCCACTCCCGCAAGGAAAAACAAATACTGTACGAAGCTGTGTAAACACAATAACCTTCGATAAAGGGAATGGGGATTTTTTTTTTTTTCCTTTTCACCTGCAGTTCCAGGAAATGTAGTGCAGTAAATACGGCACTTTCCATTTGCACATTGTGTTTATTATGTCTGCTGGATATGCCGCTGATTTAAATAAACATTTGCATTGATAAAAGTCCCAAATGCAAAGCAGTAATTAGCATTTGTGCAATTTACCATACGGCAGTAGTGATAGTTTATAAAGCGATTCATTAGAAAGCAACCATGAAATGAGTTCAGTTTTATAAGCACCACATGTTCTGAAGGTTAAGGCCATAATTCTGAAGCGAGGATACTTCCTAGTACGGTGCTTGCCCAGGTTTTCCAGATTAGGCTCCCGACCGGAGGAGGAAATGTTAAGGTTGTCAGAACATGCAGAAGTACGACAATGACTCAGAGAAAAAGGAAGCGCTCTCCCTGAGAGGATGCAGGAGCATTTCAAGGTAAGAGAGAGAGAAAAAAAAAAGATAAACAAAACCAGCAATTTAGTTTGTTATTGGCTTTCAGTGATTGTTACACACACATAAAGTAAACTATCACTAAAAACTCAGCGTTTACTGAAAGGAGTAACTCACATTTCACATCTAATTCATCCGCTTGAATGTAAATTGCTTTAAGACGTCGAGCAGCACCGCTGAATACTCACAGGAAGGATTTTTAATGCACAATTTATCTCATTTTTTTTTTCTTGTGTGAGAATGGTAAGTATTACACTCTTTAAAATAGTCACTGAATTGACCAATAAATTTCTAAACAAGGATTTATTTAAGGACTTGGAGGTGTAACAGGACACCAGTATGAGCGGTTAAGGAGCCACAATGTCTTCATTCACTTGCAGTCCAAAGCGCAGGAGACTCATAACCTCTGAGTGTATTTGGTTCACGTGTTTGACAGGCACATCTTCAATGACACTTTTTATAGCGCGACATCTGATGTGGAAAGTTGTGTCGTGGAAAACGCTGACATTTCTTTTTGGAACTACAATCTGTGTTGCTGTTTGCTACATTTGCAAATTCCAGCTGAGACAAAAGGTGGAGGTTCAGGTTTTAATGTTTACCTCTTCTCTGAAGTGACTGAAGTCAGCAAAGTTTGGCTGCTGCACTTTGCTCTGGACACTTTTCTCTGACGCGCTGAGAAAATGAGAAACCTGACGAGAAAGGTGTACATACGGTGCTAGTTAACCAAAGGTTTCTTTCATTTTTAGTTTGGGAAATGGGTTCAGAGGAACAGGAAGTGCATTAGCATGCAGTACTGTTAGCAAAATCTTAAACAGGGCTTACCTGTGAAGCTGTTGGTCTAGGAGGGAGGGCTGGAGGCGGCAGCAGCCACCCACTTTTTACTCCTGGAATCCCGAGAGAGAAGTTTGCGTTACTCCACCGTTTGGCTCTCAGGATTCAGATTTCACTCCCTAAACTCAAATATGCCACCCATATTTTCATAGCCACAAACTGAATCTCTCTCTTGTGAGCCACTCACCTTTCAGACTGAACAATTAAAACCGCTCTTCTCCATTTCTGCTTTTGTTCCCCGTAAAAGGAGAACAAAACCTCAGCTGCAAAACGCACTTTACCCTCCCAGCTGTTTGTGCTTCTCACCTTCCATGTTATAAAACTGATGATGGGAGGAACTGGGTGACAGTGTGCTAATGCGGGTCGTACCCGGAGCGCCCTGCTGGAAGAGCTTATTGAGGTCCAGCGAGGAGGCCCTGGAGTGGGTCTTCTGTGGTCGTGGTGGCGGGGTGGGTGGCTCTTCCGCCTTCTTCATAGCTTCCTCGATAGAAGTGCTGGAGTAGGACCTGGAGGTCACATGGGTGAGAAAATGTAATAACGGTTATTAATGCAGCGCGCGTTTAACTATTTTTTTCTGGTTTTGAAGTGGGCTGAGTGTCACCTCGGTCTCGTTTTTGTCTTCATCTGCGGGTCCAGATCTTGAGGCGGTTCTGAGAGAAGGATAAATAATTATAGGCGTGCTACAAACTATAATAACCACCAGTGCCATTTCTCATGTTTATCACGTGCTTACAAAATGCAACTAAATTACAACAAACAAACAAACATTTTAACCAAAGAAGACAAAAGAGGAAAGATCCCCCAACCCAGAGAAAGTACCGAGAGCACCAAGGTATCTGCACCCCACCCCAGCAGCCCGGGCTCCCCCTGCGCTAACACAAGGGTTAGTGTCACCTGGCCTCTCATGAAAAGCACCAAGCTGTAGAGTTTCTTTCTCTCGAGATGCTGGAAGCCTCTTCACATCTGGAGACACAGTAACAAATAAAGATCAGAAACGAGGAAACTAATTGTGTCCCTGCATACACAGCTGATCACTTCAGCATTTGCTCATTTCTAAAGAAATTATGGTTCACTGAAGAGATTCGTTTCTCTTTAGTGTTGCGTAAACTGAAACCTTTTTTGAAATAACACACGTTAGCATTCTCCCTCCGCCTGTGTTTATCTTTAGAAGGCGAGTGGGACGACAGGCATGCGATGTCTTTTTGTTTGTTAGTGTAAGGAAATTACGGTGCTTACTGTAGAGAGAATTTATTTATGTATGGCTTAGATAGAAGATTAGACGAGTACTCAAAGAGCTTGATGGGCTTTCTCAAGCACCATTATCCCAGTTCATATATCATGTTTTCAGGAGGGGACCCAGTTCAAAGAGATGAACCTGTCTTATATCTGACTTTGATATGTATAACATTTTTTATATTTGTTATTCAAATAAATAAAGAGAAAATTACTTTTTAAATATTGCTTTACCTTGTTTATCGGATTCTTCTTTCAAGTCTGGTGTTGTTGAGGTCAAGCTTGGCTGGAGCCTCTGCATGATGCTTGGATCCTAAAAAAAACATGGCAAAAAGACGCTCAGGACCTGCACAGACTGGAACAATGTAAACTGTGTATTTAAGGAAGCAAAAGATGCTCTAAGCTCAACCTATTGACTGGTTTGCAGTGCACTTGAACCGAGTTGTCCTGTCTCATGTGCAGCTCGCTAGTGCCCCCTACAAGCACCAGGGTGAAACTCCAAATAAAACATTTTAAACATTTCGAGTGAAGATTTGTTTTACCATCTGACTGGTCCTCCGTTCAGGATCCTCAAAGACAATTAAAGGCCCGGCACTCTGCCAAGAAATCACAGTATAAAGAGCTTAATTCCGAATCAAGTCACAGCCTGAAGAATCGACGTCGTCGCTCGTGTCCCTCTTACCTCAGGAGTGTCGGGTATGTTCTCTTCATGCTGTGTGAACCCTGGCCTCAGGCTGGGAGGCAGGCTCTCTGGGAGAGGGTAACCATTCTTGCGAGCCACAATCAAGTGAAATGCTGTGCAAAACTCAGAGAACGTGAGAGCCCCATCTCTATCCACGTCACTCAGCTCCCTTAAAAATAATAGTTGACACACACAGAATGAGTGGAGCTGTAAAACAATAATAACATGATAAAGATGCATGAAACTATTTTTTTTTAAACACTTTCTGTTTATGTTTTGTGCAAAGAGCAAAAATTCTTGGAAAAAAAATATTGCATCTCTCTTTGAAATGAAATCTTTATTTAAAAACAGGCTGAAATGAATTGACTAGCAGGCATGCAGCGCACAGACCGCAGCAGCAATATATTAGAATCAGTACAGCAAAAGTATATAAATTAAACGCAGTCTCTAGTTTCATAATTTGCGACATATTACCAAATTCTTTCCAGGAAACTATAATTACAGGGACATTAATCTGAAATTATGCACCAGGAACATAAAGAGTCGCCACAATGTTTATTTGGCCTTTTAAACATGATACTGCATTAGCGGTTAGCAGGCGTTCTTTCTCTTTGCTCTTGTTCAAAACGTATTACAAGTGAAAGCTAGACCATGACATGCTGCATAGTAACATAAACTGTGAAGACATAAGCAAATACTCTTCTGCCGTCATTAAAGGAATATTTGACACTGACACCGAGCTATGCTAACCACCAGCAACTGTTAGAAAAGCCTGGCCAGCTTCTGGGGCCTTAAATAATCAGGTCCCATCTTAAAGACCTGATAGTACCGTATGACCCCAGTAGAGCATTTCGCTCTCAGACTGCTGGCTTACTCGTGGTTCCTTTAGAGTAGAATAAGAGGCCGAGCCTTCAGCTTTCAGGCCCCTGATCGAGAATGGCGGCCTAAAAGTGTGCATCACCTCCTGATTTTCAGTTAAATGTACTTTTACTCAACTGGAGTTATTAACCAGACGACTAGTTGTGCAAGTGGGATATAGTTTGATAAGTTTACCAGAAAGTTTGGTAAACTGAGGTAAACTTTCTCATCTTGCTGCTATTCTTAGGTACTCACGAACTTTGCAACTAAAAATCAATCTAATCTCCTTCTTTATTTCCATAAATAAAGAGCTAAAGTATTCCTGAGGCTAAACATTTTCTCTTTGAGAAGAACTGTCACTGGTCTGCAAAGAGGCCTCTGTCTGCCTCAGAGGGCACGCTGAGGCTCTGGACTGAAAAACACCCAAATGACCCCAGAACAGAACAAGGACACAGAAAACACCATCGTGACTCAGCAGCGCTTACCAAATGTGGGAGAGCTCTGGAATTGGGAGCTTGGATTTTGTGAAGAAATTTTTGGCTACAGCTCCTGGAAATAAAGTTCAAACAACAGTGAAACAATTTGATAGCAAAATATTTCATCTTTCCATGAAAGCAGATGGTGGTGGGTGGTGTCCCTACCCAAGATGAGAGCCCCCAGGTCAGGCTGCAGGCTTTTGAACTGATTGGTGTAATACTCCAGCTGTTCCTCTGTGATCCTCCAGGGGTCATCCTCAGCATAGTCCGATACAACCTGCTGCTCCAGCCGCTCTACTGAGGAAGTCTGAGCAGACAGAGACATTCTAAGTAAGACTGGGCATTATAGAAAATGCATTTGTAAATCTATAAACAGAAAAACGTCAGTACCCGAGTCATAGCTGGATGCTCCCCGGTGGGTTTGGTCCCGTATTTGCTGGGTGAAGAGCGCTGCTCCAGCTGAACCATCGGCCGTGAGGAATGTTTGCTTTCGTAGGCTGAAGGATAGAAGAGAAAAAACACAGCTTTGGTGGAAGAGAAACCCGAGACTGACATGCAGCGATTTCCTGCTGATTACACTCCTGAAAAATGTGATCTGAGAGACTGAGAGATTTACAGATCAAAAGGAAAAGTGAGAGGAGAGAAACTGAAAGTTTAGGGGAATGAGCAGGTGTCAGAGCTGCAGTAAAACCTCTGCTTTGTCATTTTTCACTCCAGTTTATTTCTAATTTATAACACAAACGCACAAACAAGCCTCAGACACGCTAAATCGTGGCACTCTGCACTTGGAGAATCCTGCAACAGCAAAGATGGTGGTAGAAATAAAACCTAAAGGTGAAAAGGGTTTTTTAAAAATTTTGTTTACAGGACTGGAAATGTTCTCACCAATTTGTGGGTCAACACCATTTCTCTGTTTGGCGTACGGGTAGCTGCGATACACCGACGGAGAGCGAGGTGGCGAACTGCACGGGGATCGCGGTGGGGACCAGGGTTCCTTCAAACACAGGGACAGTGTAAATCAGAGGTGGGAAATTAATCTTCTCGAGGGCCCACGTCAGAAACGGGGAGAGCCGCATCAATAAGCTTATTAAGAGAGAACATTAATTAAACTCATATTAAGCTGAACTCAGTTCTGCTCGGTATTCATTTTACGTTTTTATAACCTTTTGGTGCGACTCTCCACAACAGTTCCAATTTCTCATACGGCCCCTTGGGAAGATTAATCGCCCACCCTGGTATAAACGTTTATTTCACACACATAAAACAGCATGCAGCCCCTACAGGTGACTCTGAGTGACTTGACTAACGCAAAAGTGCTGCTGCCAAAGTGTGCCGAAATGTCCTTGGCACACTTTTTGGCCTTGTGAGTATTTTATGCTTTTTTTTTTCCCCCTTTCCCTTTTTTCAGATAGAGGAAAGTAGAAAGCAGACAGGTGACAGCCATTCAAAACCAGGGACATTAAGGCTCATGGTTTGCACCCTAACCCCACAGAGACGGAGCACAGTTAACCTCATACATCAGAGGGAAAAACAATGCATCCCCCTCTGTAGCGTGTGAAGGTTTGTCCTTGGTAATTCTGCCTGCTAGTAAAATAAAAAATGCCTAAAAGCTCCACTACCAATTCAGTTCAGTTTTTATTTGATACAGTGACAGCAAAAGTCACGGCACTTTATTTTGTAGCCTGCGCAGGAAGAGACCTGTGGCAGTCTCAGAGATTGGCTGTAACTGGTTGGAGGACGAAGGGAAGGAACAAACTACAGGAGAGAATGAAGACCCTGGAACTAAATCTGAGTTTATACTTCTGTGTTGAATCTATGCAGAACCTAAGATATTGCTTAACTGAATGGCCGATGCAGTTGTCGACATTTATATTGTGCATAGTGTGCGCTGCACTTTTTGCTGCCAAAACACTGGTTGGCGACAGAGTTTCTCTCTTCCGAGTTGATCCATTCACAGGAGCAGCCAAGCCAACTACAGCATAGGTTTAATGCAGAGGTATACAAATTCCCACTTGCTAGACTTTGGGGTTCATCGTGGGCACTTGCATCAGATATAGTTACATTTATATGTTAACGTGTTTCAACTGTAGTAAAACAATTAGGGACATTACAGTACACTTTTAATTTTGCTTCCAAAATGAGTAGCAGCCACCGCCTGAGAGCAGACATGCTATCAATGCCGTATTTGCAAAAATATGAACTAAATGTGGGCTTTTGTGTCTAAAAAGTAGGTTAAAATCTATTTTTCCCCACTTAGCGTCATTAGGTTCTCGTCAGTGACGACTATTCTGCAAGCACTACCGGCTGAACTGCAGCCAGTTTCTGCACAATGGGATTAGGAGGAAGCGTAATGGCTGCCCTAAATTTGCTCCGGTATAGTTCCACAATACAATAAATTCATAATACTGATGCCAAATTTTGACCCTGCTGCCATGAGTAAGTTAGAGCAGTATGTGGTCAGAGAAGTCTTCAGTCATTCAGTTCTATTAATTCTGATCCAGGACAAGCTGACATGGCCAAAAGAGACTTGTCAGTCTTCTCTAATCTCTCATCAACCGATCTGATGATTACAGCTGACTGGAATGTCTTTGCTCAGTGCATCCTTACTGCATAACTGTGCTGGGATATATGAACTCTGATGCATGTTACGCAGGCCAAAAGTAGCAGATGGCAGTGCACGCATGATGTTGTGTGGCACTGAAAATCACAGGCTTACCTTCTTATCTAGGCTGGCCTCCAGATGCCTGAAGGTGTTCCTGTCTGCTGGAGTCCAGGAGAGAGAACCGGGTGCAGATCCGCACTGGGCACCCTGAGCGTCTATGCTCGGGGGGGCAGTTGAGTATCGCATCTCTGGTTCATTCTTCAGACCAACAAATCTAGGCAGAGGTAGATCTGCAGGGAAAATAAATAAATAAATGATAGAAATGATAAATGATTTCTTTCCACTTGGTTCTTGTGCAACGGGAATTAATCAGGACGAACTTCTTTATAGGCTTTATTGTGCTGAGGTGAGCTACACACAAACTATTCCTTCTAATAATCCAGGAAGCTATGCGGTTTTACAAGGAAAACAGATTTTCTCTCAGGACAGAGTGTGAGCGATTGTGTGCTCGCTGTAATAAGGGCAAACCCACTCAGCCCTTTCCACGCGACTCCCCCTTTCATCCAGATTAGACCAAATCCTGCCACGTTAAGATAATCTCCTGATCCCCTTTTTGCTCTCATAAGACGCCTCCTCTCCGAGCAGTAGACTTACTGGCGGTTACGCTCTCCAGGCGGACGGGCAGACCAGACTGGGCGGCTGCGAGAAGCTTCAGAGCCACGTAAAACTGAGATGTACCAAAGTAACCCAGACGCTTTGCTCCACACACCTCGGTCACCTGGAAAGTTAAAAAAACAACACAAAACAGAAAAACTCTTAATTTAAAAGACTAAGTTTGCATTTGTAGACTCAAACCAGCTGAAACATGCAAACGTGTCTTGAACAAAGCTCTAAAAAAGGTTTTGACACTGCGGTCTAATTCTGACAATGTGACACAACTCAGTTTTCATCCTGCCAGGGCCAAAGTGAACTTAAGAATGAGGTTATTTTACCACGAGGGAAGCAAAACGGTAGAAGCAAGTTTATTATGTTCTCTTTGATGTGAGTAACAGCAAATGCTTTAAGGGGAGAAACCCTTTCCCTGTGCCTGGGTGGGTTTTCTCCGGGTACTCATGTGGTCATGTTATTACTGATAGTATTCATGCTACACTTTTTCTGGCCATTCATCCCTTTATTACTTTGTTTGTTTTTTAAATATGAGAAACATTTGTTCTAACTTAAAAAGTAAACTTTTAGATCATATTGGATTTTTTTTTCCCTTCCAAATCGTTCCAGCAGCTCAGTACAGCAGCCTTTGTTTTATCACCGGAGTGCATTTTTCTGCCATCTCGCAAATTTTACACGATCCTAAGTGCTCTGGATCCTCACCTGAATTTAATGCCCTCTTCCTTCGGCCATTCTCCACATGAAAGGCTGAGTTCGTGAAATCCACACAGGCATTTTATTGAGGCAACAATGGATTAACAGCAGTTATTTAATACAAACAAGTTTCCATAAACTGACAAAATCCAAAGCGAGGTTTACTTTTTTTAAAAAGTCACCAAATAAAAGCCGTCACGAAGACAAGTTCTACTAAACATTTAGAGGTATTCATTTCTGAAAAAAATGAATGACAGGGGGCCTGTTAATACCTATTGTCTAATGAGGCCGAGGGGCTCGCACTGCCTTATGAGACATTATTTCTGCTTGACCTGCACTACATTCATTAAACCGCTTTTACAGAGGAAGGATATCAAAAACAGCTTCAGTGCTGCGACACGAGGCTGAGCACACAGCGGAGGGGTCAGGTCTGCAGCGCTGATGTGTGCGCCTGATTTCAGCGGGAAAAAAGAGAGACGATGCGATTATTCCAGGAAGCGCAGCGAAGGAACCAGACTGACAGGTCAGATCTATGGCCTGAGAGGAAAGTTATTTAAGGAAGACTGAACGATACCAAAAACATTCCAAATGCACGTAACGTCAACGCTGGTGGAACTCTGCGGATATTACTGAATCTTACGCCTGGTTGAGAATGCGAGTTTGAACATTTTTGAGGAAAAGCACATTACCCTGCAGTAGTACAGAGAAAATACTGTTTTTAAAACTTTTCCCAGGTGCACAATTTCACATGTTTCCTGTTACCAGATCCAACGCCGTCGCTGACAGAACGAAGATCAACATGCATGTTATAAACTGAGGAAACGTCAGCAGCCTGGAACTTCTCCACTTTTTTTCCTCTTTACTTTTACACTTTCACATAAAAGCATATGATTTATGTATGAAATACAAGATTAAATTCCAACTTTCACATACATTCACATCCTGATGAACGCATCGGAGGGCAATTTGGGATTCAGTATCCTGCCCAAGGATTCTTTGGCACACATACTGGAGCTGCCAGGGATCGAACCAGCAACCTTCTGATTAGTACCTCCTGAACTACAGCCACTCAACTGAGTACCAACTGAGCTTTTTCTGTTTCCCAAAGTATACTAAAAAAATATCCCCTCCATCATCATCACACCACCACCAGCCTGAACCGCTGACATGAAGCAGGGTGGAGCCATGCTTTCATGTTGTTTACACCAATTCTAACCCCGCCACCCAGGTGCCGCGGCAGAAATCAAGAGTCATCACACCAAACAACTTTCCAGCCATCTGCTGTCCGATTTTTGGTGAGCCCGTGTGAACCGTAGCCTCGGTTTCTCTTTTTTCAGATCGTTCTCCGTGGCTTTGTGAGGAAATCCCAGTCGATCAGCAGCGTCTGAAAAACTCAGTCCAGCCCGCCTGGCACCACATTCAAAGTCACTGAAATCAGCTTTTGCTGCTCGGTTGCTCAGGAGCAAGAGGAAAGGTCAGCAGTCCATCGCAGGCCAAACACAGACAGACAACCAACCACAAACTCTTCATTTAGAATCACCAGTTAATCTTAGAGGAGGTTAGAGCACTTAGAGGAAACCAACACATACTTTAGACTTGGTTAAACCAACCAGTCAGCAAATGACCACAATAACGCAGCACGTTTCCGCACCACCTCCCTCTCAGCTCTGCTGCGTTTTCTTCCATATGCGCTGCAGACTGTGCTGAGCACTGCAAACAACACTGTTGGAGGCAACATATTTTTTTGCATTACGTTATCTAAATAAAAGGTTTTTATACTGGACAGCATACCTACCGATATATCAGTGACACGCCTTTTCCCATTAACATTTTCAGTAAACAATCGGCCAAGCAGCGCTGACACCATCAGACCAGGATGTGAGCACAAAAACTCTGACCACACCCTTATTGAGCTGGACAGGTTTGGCAACACATCATCTCTATGCGGGAACCTGAATATGCCTCTAAAAACAAGCACGTCCCAGGGAAATGAACAACTGCCAACAAAGCTCACACACACACACACAGCATATACTCTTATTTCATGCATGTACTGTGAGTTACAGGTTGGGATTTGGTCCCCCAACACTGTGGCTGTTATTTTCCCACGATAAAATGTTATGAGGAACATCCGCTTAGTTGGCGGTAAAGTTAATCTCAGTCAATAGCAGCGCGACCCCAAATCTTTGCACGTCCGTGTAACGATTGCAGCAACTGACCTCGGAAATGTTGTGCTTTTCTATTCATCTGCTTTAAACAGGAGTTAGACAAAAAAAAAAAGAAAAAGATCCTTCCTCTGTTAATCTCTTAAACACACCTCTACATGCAGCACAGGGTGGAAAATGAGTGTGACTGGAGTAAAACTTAAAGAGCCACAACATGACATTTAACTCACAGAGGCAGGAGAGGCCATAAGCCTGTCTCTGATACTGTGTGACACGATGACCCACAAGTCAGCAGTGACTCCAGAAGTGATCGCGCAGGCATCCTGCAGCAGCTCAGAAGGCTGCGTGTCAATCACCACCCCCATGTGATGGCGGCGATCCAGGCCGGACAGGAAGGAAGCGCGGCTCAGTGCCAAACTTCCTGACACCCACACAGAGGCACAATAGCAGACCCCTTGGGACAGAGGGTGGCGTGAACGGAGGCAGCGACCTGCTGTGCTTATCTGAGCTGAAAAATGTGTTTTTATTCCGGTGATGGGTCAGCAAAATGACTCTGACTTGGTTCTTTCACGCCGCAGCCAGCGAGAAAGCGTTAACACCACCGCTGCTATTGAGCTGTCTGCCCGGCATCATCCCGCAAAGCATTTTTATTAACATGCAAAGAAAAACTAGGAGCTCACTAAAAGCTTTAATTGAATTTGTTTACGTGTTAGTTTTGTCTGGTTTTGATGAGGCCCCCAAATTATACAGTATTTACGTTAAAGATTTGCCTTGATACTTTCTGAGATACATTGCTGTCTTTGTAAAACTGCTACAGCCATTTATGGCCATTTCTTTTAATCTCTTCACTTTGTTTTTTAAAGTAATCTATCCGAGCAGTAAATGGGGCCTGTCTGATACATCACTCATTCTTTGACATCAGGCAGTATTGTGGCCTGACGAGCTCAGCTTTGCATGGAAAACATTTTTTCCAGGGAAATGCCAGACAGAAATATGAGAGAGCCCACCATCACAAATTATGGATATAATATTAATAGCAACATTAGGTTTGGTGGTGTCACACTTGGGGAATATCACACTGATGTTGGATGATGTTCTTCTATATTTAAGTTTTAATATTTGTTTACATATATCTCCATATACACTGTGTGTACATATTATACATAAATCTATATAAAGAACAGTTGTGATATTTCAGTGTGGAGTTTTTCCTCCAACAAATTGACCACAAGCTCTAGAAGTGAATGGTTTAAAATGCTACACCACTGTTATCCTTAAAGAGGATAAGATAAGAATTTGAAACCCTAACTACTGACCAGTAGCTGTAGCTGGTCTCGATCACATCAGCAATTCCTTGGTTACAATAGTAAACAAGCCTGCTACACATCAGAGCCAAAAGGCCTAACCTTAAACCAAACTGTACAATCTGCAATGTGTCATCTGAGGACCAACAAACCTGCTGATGTAGTGAGGAGACACACAGACAAACGCTGTGTGCTGTACCTCCATATATGTAAGGAGACTGGCTTCCTTTGTAAATGAGGGGTGAAGAAAAGAGGGTGTGTGAAACCTCCCTCTCTCTCTCTCTCTCTCACAGACACACACACACACACACACACAGATCAGAAAGGCATTACAGTGAAAATGTGGCTCATTATTACACACAGGAGACCACAGGCTCCGCGTCTCCCGCACATCAGTGGGGATTTGTGAAGCAGCCGCAGCTCTCAGCCCTTCCACACTTAATAACATGAGCTGACCAAGCAGCCGCAGACACAAGCACACACTCACTTTATGCAGGGATTCGGGAGGTAGCTGAGACGCCTTGAACAGCTCTGCCACTTTGCCGGACGACAGTTTTCCTGAAGTGTCAGCCTGGCACAGA
>VUQJ01028623.1:0-27572 GCA_015108635.1 Andinoacara biseriatus | reverse complement strand
CTCTAAATTTAAACCAGGGGAAATGGATAGAAATTACAAACAATGGAAAAACAAGGGGATTACAGCAATATGCACAATAATTGAACAGGGCAAACTGAAATGCTTTCAAAAACTGAAGAGGGCGGTTGGACTGGATGATTGTGACCAGTTCAGATACTACCAAGTTAGAGATTATTTTGAGGATATAAAGCCAGAACTTCCCCGTGAGTTTAACCAAATGACAGTAACAATATGTAAGGCATACAGGAATAGTGTGGGGAAAGTGGTATCATCATTATACCAGGGTCTGCAGAAAAACAGAAAAACCTCTACACTGTATATAAGAGACAGATGGGCAAAAGAAAGCAAAATACAGATATCTGAGGATGAGTGGTATAATATTTGTGAAATTCAGAAAACCACTACCAACTCCAGGATGTGGAAGGAATTTTGTTGGAAAAACATTATCAGATTCTTTATCACTCCTAAAACAAAAAGCAAATTTTCAAGTATACAACAAACATGCTGGAGAGGGTGTGGGGATCAGAATGCAGGTCATAGTCTTATATTTTGGGAATGTAATAAAATGGTTAATTATTGGAATGATGTATGGGTTTGCATTAGAACTATTCTGGGGTATGAGATACCAAAGGTTACCTATGTAACCTGACAAAGGTCACCATACAGCACGAGGACACATATTTAGTAAAAATTCTGCTGGCTGCAGCCAAGAAGGCTATCACCAGGAAGTGGCATAAAGAGGACCCTCCCACCCGGAGGAACTGGTTGGACACAGTCGAGGAGATCCTTGGAATGGAACGTCTCACACACAGACTAAGACTCCAGTTGGCAAAATTCAACACGAAATGCAAGAAATGGGACGAATACAGATCACAAAACAGAGACACCACTGAAAACTTTGAAACAGACAATATTTGAATATTATCTTTAAGAATATGTATCCTGCTGACACGGTATTGAGTTTTGTATTTGTTTTGGGGTTTCTTTTTTGTTTTGTTGTTTTTTTTCTATTTTGCATATACAATGAAAATAAAAACAGTGAGTTACAAAAAAATTTTTGCATAATTCACCTGGGTAATATTGCTGGTAAATGTCCTGTACTGAAAGCTGATGCATTGGGGGAAATTTATTGCAGACTTTTGCAACTTTATTTAAACATTTAAAGCTCATTGTTTATATTTTTAATGCAGAACATGCCTAATTAGGTTGCTCATGCTTTTTTTGTTGAACCAGCAGTCCTGAGCTGTGGCAGCAAATGGGCGAATCCTTAATAACAGCTAAATATGACAGGTAGAAATATTATTTTAAGTATAAATGGTTATTTCCATATGAGTCAATGCTTTGACAGCAGAACATGTTCACTTTGCAGTTCAGTCTCATTAAGCAGTTCACCAAATGTCACCAGCAACCAATAAAATCAGAAATTATTATTTTTACAAAGAATTATTTTCAATCTTTTCATTTTTGGAGAATTGTGGCATTCTGCCGATGAATGAAAGAGTTTTTAATAAAAAAAAAAAAAGTGAAATCTTTTTGATGATGCAAAACTGGAGCAGTGCTGAAGCCGGTGGATTTAGTTATGTTTTTAATGCAACAAACATAAACAAGGAAACAAAACTCACTGTTGGACTGTGTGAAAGGCTAAAGTAATGGAGACAATGTAGATCAATGCTAGTGGAGTGGCAACACAAAACTGACAGTAGCTGACACCTCAGATGTTTTTGTGCCCGTATGAATATGAATTTGAGCTTTCTCTTGAACACCAAAAATACAAAAACCATTCGTGTAGATTTTCTTTTTCCTCCTCTTCTTCTGGCTGCTCCTCTGAGGGGTCACCACAGCAGATCATCTGCCTCCTTCTCAGCCTGTCCCAGCATCCTCAGTCACACCAACCCTCAGCATCACTACATCCACGAACCTCCTCTCTGCATGTCCAAACTACAGCAGCCTTCCCTCTCCGGGAAGGTGGATACTTTGTATCCAAAACTGCTCAATCTGAGCATTCTGCTCACTCCCAATGAAGATCTGAGGACCTCCAGCTCAGCCTCCTTGTTGTGTTTGTGTCACCATCTCCAAACCATCCATCCCTGCAGGTCGGTCTACCATCCTGTAAACCTTCCCTTTCACTCTTGCTGCTCTCCTTCTGTCACAGACACCAGCTCCACCCTGCCTGAATGCTCTTCTTCACCTCTCTCACGCACTTTCCACCCGTCTCTCTCTCTCATTCACACACATTCTGTCTTGCTTCCATTTTGGTTCCTCTTCTCTCCAGAGCATACCTCCACCTCTCCAGGCTCTCTTCCATCTGCTCCCTCCTCTCACTAAAGCTCACAATATCATCTGCAAGCATCACAGTCCACGGAGACACATGCCTGACCTCATCAGTCAGCCTGCAAACAACAAGGGGCTCAGATCAGAACCCTGATGTGATCCCACCTCCACCTGAACCCAGTGGTCACTCCTACTGCCCACCTCAGCACTGTCTCACTGTCCTCATACATGTAATTGATGTGGATACCATTACTGCTACTATTATTATTATTTGTACAATATCTGAGCAGCTTCAGGAGCTTTCTGACTAAATCTCTGCTGTTGTTAATCTGCAGTTTTCAAAGCTTCTCCTCTCCGGTCTAGATTTATAAATTCTGGATATTAAGTGCAGTCCTTTAAAAATAATCATTAAATCAAGCCTCGGAGCGTTTGTACTAGATTATTAATATCATGTAGGTCGGTTTATTTATACCCTTTTATTTGTGAAGCGGAACCTTCGCCGGAAATGGAAGACAGCCGTTTCCGGTCCCCGCTTTGAGTCCCGCCCCGCCAGCCTGTGCCATCTTGTATTTAGCAAGAACAAAAACGGGGCAGAAAACGAGCCCGGCCCGGGGACGGGGCGCGGATTTTCAGGCTGCTTTTGGAGCGTGTGTTTCAGAAAGGCTGGTGCAGCCGGACAGTATGCTCGGAGGAGCGACAGCGCGGAGGAACAGCAGCCACACCCCGCGGGACAGCTCCGGTTCACGTTAGCTCGCAGGCTACCCGAGCTAAGCTAAGCTAGCGGCGCAGGACGGTGGCAAGCGTCGAGTCCGAGCCGGTCTGTGCCGTCCAGAAACCCCGCATTAACCGCACCAAAATCCACAGCACCTGGGTGGAAATGGCCCGGACGTGGTGGTGACCGTATGCAAAGAGGAATTCCGGGCTATGAGGATTGAGGCTCGCTGCTAGCTCGGCTGCTATCGGTTGTTTTTCGGTCCAGAGCGGAACCACAATAAGCCGCGGTGAGTCCCGTTAGCTGGCGGTCCGCAGGGGCTCAGAGTGGGGTCCGGGGACGGCCCCTGCTGGACTACCGGTTTTTAAGGCCTTCAGTAAAAACAGTGAAAACTTTACTGCAGCTAATTTATATATATGTTTTAGCTGTGTGACAGATTTTAAAGTTGAGTCTGGCGCAGTAATCCTGTGGGCTTAAAGAATCAGTGTCCTATATTTGTCTGTTGCTCTGACGTTTTTCATTTATTTAATTTTTTTTTAATGATTGTAAGAATCCCAGCAAATCCAAGCTGGGACACCCAGTTTTTAGTCTTCTTGCCTCTTCTGGATGCGGCCCAGCCGTCTCCAAACAGGCACGCATGTAAATGAAAATATCACCGATTTTTTTCGCGAGATGATTTGAGTCTAAATGCCAAAGAAAACCGTCAGTAACCGGCTCATAAAGCTGCTGATAAGGCATCTGTGAGGGTGGAGTGGAGGCCATTTGTGGAGCTTCAGTATCCAAACTAACTTAATGGATGTGAGGTTTCCGTTTTGGACCAGCTCTCCATGCAATGCTTATGTAAGCCTTTAAAATCAAAGCCACGCATCTCGGGTGTCCTTGTTTCCTCCTAAACAACTTTGGAGAGATTGGGTTTGATATAAAGACCCGAACTCTCCTCCTCCTGCCTCAGGAGACTTGGCATCAAGCCACAAAAAAGCATTCAGCTTTCACTTTGTGTAACTGTTACATGCTCATGCAGTCATGCAGTTTGAGGATATTTTAGTGTTTATGCTCCTGCAGGAGGAAAATTTGGACCATACGCTTTTATTCCCTGTGATCAGACCACTTATGTTTGCCCGAAAATGATCAATCAACCCCCCCATGAGTGCACAGCATTCACAGCAACTTAGCTTTAATTATGCAAAACTGTTTGCGGCTCCGAGCTAAAATTCAGCCATGTGATCGAGGTCATTCAGCACAACTGACGCACAACATTTCACGTCACGCTTTGTTTAAAAAGAGCAGTCTGTGGCTCTGCTTCCCTTTTTTCCTTTCTGTTGTTTTTAGTCCGGAACAAAAATGGAACTTGACTGAACTTGTGTGAGTTTGTTTTTCCGTGTAGGAAGTTGAGGAAACTTGCTTTCCAAGTCTTGCGTGCTCGAGCTTGCAGGAGCAACCGTGTTCCTCGGAAAAGGGACAAAAATAAAAACCATGAGACGTCTTCTCACCTCAGAAAAAAATGGCTGCAGTTAAGCACGAACCTGAGAAACCAGACGGTAATGGTGACTGACCTTTGTGAACCCGGTGACATGCATCCCTGCGTATGATGCTTTATAAAATTTTACTTAGCCATGAACAGAACAAAGGACTTATGCAACAGAGTCAACATGACCCCGTTTGAATGCTCCTGTTATATCTACTGCGATCTGTCAGGGATCTGCACATCCTTAAAAATCTGTCACAAGAAACATTTTAAAGGGCTCAAATGTTTTGAAAGTGCCATAAAGAATAAGGAAGTTCTGCAGGAGCTGGACAGTGAGTGTGACACAGGACATTTATCTCTGAATTTTTGCAAATACTCATAAGAATAGATGTAGTTCCACAGCCACATCAGTTTTTACCTGCAGCAGGTGGCGGTAGGCCACGCCCCCCGGGGGGGCGTCGGTGCAGTTTTAGGTTTGTGTTGCATTTAAAACATTTTGACCCCTTTAACCTTCGTCAGACACAGGAAGTGAATCCACCACTGATTCCCAAAATCCTGAATTTCCCCTCGCAGGATGAGAGGTGTTGGTCTTCTGCTGCCCGATTGTTAGTTTGTGGTGTTGTAAGTTTTATGTTTGGATGAGTTACCCTGTGAATGCACCTCTTCACTGAGAGCTTCAGATCACACGGGGAGCGTTTTCTTCCTGTCGTTCCCGAGTCTGGCCTCAGCCTCCATCGGAAAGCCGGTGCTAATCTGAACAGCACAAAGTGGGAGCTGCTCCTGAAGTGTGTTGCAGATGTTGTGTAAGCTTTTATGCAGGTTAGTGTCTCACAATGAGACGGATCAAAATGTAACTCAGCAGTTAATGACGGGCAACGAAACATCAGAGTCCAGATTACATTTTTAATTGGTCTGCAATAAAAATACATCTTCTCTCAATACTAGAATATCAAACGAATACTGACACAAAGAAAATACTTGATACCATTTTCAGCGCCACAGGGAAAATGTTTTTAACTGCTCTGTGCAGATGTATTGAGCTCAGTTTATTTCCTGTTTTCTCTGGTCCCATATTTGTGTTGCTGATCAAATATTTGATGAGGTAAACTGCCAACGTTTCCGTCTGCCTGCTGTAGACGTTCCCGACTGAAGGCAGTGACCTAAAGACAACCGAAACGCTACAGACGGCATCTGATGCCTCGTTCCCACATTAATGTTACTGTTTTATTGTTAGCCATAGCTGCTAGCCACTACGTTAATGATACCTTAGCAGATGGCTGATGTGGGTAGTTGCTAATAGCTGAACGGTTAATGTGTGTTTTTTGAGCGGGGATCAGAAGGAACCGCAATATCAGTTCTGATGATATTTTAGGAATGATGGATTCAAAAGTACAATAAGCAATAAACTCTCATCTGTAAATAAAATAATGCACTGCTGGAAAAAAAGGCTTAAAAAGCCTAAACAGGGAAACGGAATAAACTAAAGAAGGTTTTGCTTGTTGAGCAGGTGCGAGTCCCTCTGCTGCTGTACTCCTGGGCTTTGTTGCCTGAAAACTCACTTCTGCAAGATAATCTTTTTTTTTGTTTTGTTTTTTTATGGACTCTGGCTTAGGAAAAATTATTTCTGTCTCAGCACGTCGTCTCTGCAAGTCTGAAGTTTTGGCATGCGTGATACAAGCATTAACTCGTACCTGCAGGCTGCTGCTATCGTTCAGGCCTGTAGTTGTTCTCTGTTACCTGTTGACTCTGATTTCTGCTGTAAATCCTTTAAAAGCTGCGACGGTTCCAGCCTTCATGTTTTTGTGTGGCGTTTACCTCGTGATCGTGTTCTGGTGTTTTCTATGCGGTTCCAGCCACAATAGAAACCAATAGAACCCTGTGATTCGTCCTTCTTTATGGTCTCTTAGGCAGGTGTATGTGTCCCTCCGGTTTTTACACTTCTTTGTACGATCACACCAGAATCTGCTGACATCTGTGGGTCTGTATGTTGAGTTTGATGATTATTATTGATTATATTGAGGCCATGATGGTTTTCTCTCACTCATAAACTCAATGCTGGAAATGCACACGAGGAATCGTCAGTGTGCTGCGTTCAGGGACCAAAATGACACATTTAAGGTTTTTAGACGTGTGATTTATTTGTGATGCTGAACAGTGTCGCTCATTAATGATTACTGTTGGATTTTGTGTGGAAATGGATATCAGCGTTGGTAAAAATATAAGTTTGAATATGGAGATGAATTTAAAACCATTGTGCTCTTGTTGTAGTGTTGAAGTGTACTCGATCCAGAGTTTTAGCTCTTTAAAAGCAGTAAATTATCTCAGAGCGCGCTGAGATATCCTGTAAGCTGCAGAGTGAAGGGTGACATGATGAAGGTCTCTGGATGGACTCCACAGTGAAGGTTTGGCCCCCTCGGCGCCCACGTTTTCAGTTTTTCTCCTGACTCTAGGGTACCGAGTGCCACACGGTATATAGACTGTGTTTAGAAGCGCTGTCAGGTCAGGGGGCGGGATGGTGGGACTCGGTCTCCTCGCCCAGCACAGACCTCAACAGGGGTGAGCCCGGCGGTGCAGCATTCAACGGGGACCCCGAGGCCGAGCGCCGTAGGACCGGTTACGTTGCCGCCTGTCCTCCAGCTGACGCTCAGGATGAGCAGCCACTTTAACCCCATTACAGAAGAACGCGTGTTTTGTTTAGTGTGCAGCTTCTCTTTGGATTTTCATGGATTTATTTAAATCAGCATTTGGTTTGAGTTGTCGCAGTGAAGTCGTACGCTCTGATCTCCACATGCAGCAGCCCAACACGTGCCGGGCATTTCATTAAATGTGTGTCATGAGTTTCTTTCTTCTCTCAGATGGGTTTTCATGGCAGAATGTGGATTTGAATCATTTTGTGTTTCCACCACAGCTGCTGTTTCTCAGCTCTTGCAGCTATGAATAGTTTTCAGGATTTTATTTTTTGAAGTCGCAGTGGAAGATTTTGTGGGGAAGCTTGTGCATTTGTGTTTTGTGGCACTTTATATAAAAATAAAAATGAAGACTCCAGGATGCTGCTGGTGACTTATTTATGGATCATTTAAACAGGAGGGAACAGAGAGCGCTCCATACTGAGACCAGCCAAAGGACTGAGGTTGCTGAAGTCTGTGGCCTGTCAGGCACATTCACAGTCTGATGAAGCTCTGAGGTAGAGGAGCTGTGGCTCAATGTCACAGTCCTCTCTGCTGAAGCTTCAGCACCATGAATGTCCCTGATACATGTGCCATTCATAATGCACACTGATGCAGGCCTGCAGGTCAGCTCAGGGAAGCGGCAGTAATGTCTGAGCCCGTCTCCTGAGCAGAGGAAGCCTGAGCAAGAAGCTTAAATGGGCACCAAGAGAAGACTCGCTGGTGCTAATAATGAAAGTACATGCTAGCAGGTAGCATCAGACTACAGGAGAACGGCTAAAACTGAAGATCACACAAAACCTGCAGCGACAACCTCACAGAAAATAGGGAGCAGCCAAAGAGGCTTCTTATTCTCACTACTTATGTATTACAGTACAAATGAGAGTAGTTTGTGTAGGCAGTACGGTTTTCACAGTACTAGAATTTCAAACTCAGTTCCCAGGAACATACTCGATAGCATAGGGCAAAAAAAATTACAAAAACAATTATTGATACAAAAAGGGATGTTCCTGGTTACTGTCTTAGTCGACTAAACAAGGAAAAGAACACAGACTAACTTATGTAAGTGTCTGATATTGTTGCCGGCGTTTATACCTGTGCAGGTGTGTGTGTGTGTGTGTGTGTGTGTGTTAATTACCTTTCGGTCGTGTCCCGGTGTGTTACGTGCGGTGCCGGCTGACAGAAACAAAAAACTGGGAATTTTTCCCTCCTGGATCCTCTTTGCTGTGGTCAGTTTTCACTCCTTTTTTCCTGCTTCTTTGTAAAACATTTTGTGGGACGTTGTCAAAAACACACACGAGTAAATGAAGGTGTTTCTCGGGAGGTACGCTTCAGGTTACGTTACCAAACTTTTGATGAGCTTTTGTCTCAGGAACCGTCTGCGGCAAAGCCGGCGGCTCGTCATCTTCGATCAGCGTCTAGTTTCACTTCGAGTTTCTCGTCTCCTTGGGTGTCGTTCGCCATCGTGTCGTTGTGTTTGCAGAGAGACAGTTTGAACGTGACTGCTCAGGCTCTGTGTGTGTGCGCGCACGTGTGTGTGTGTCTATTTTGGAAGCTGTCGGCCTTTCACGTCACGTTATGCTGCTGGCGTCACTAAAGCAGCCCAAACCGAACAGTTCATCACTGAAGCCCATTCATGTTCAAGAGCACTTTATAAAAAGCAGCTGCCATTTTGTCTCCCCCACACGGGTCTGTGTCACTCTCCCTCTGTGCATTGTTCCCGTTTGGCACTCCCGTGGTGAAACAGCCCGGTTTTCCCTGGAACGCTCCGCAAAACTCGGCTTGTCAGCTGGTTCCCAGATAGACGTGCTGAGGTGCTGAGCCCGTGTTAACTGTTGGCGGTTCTGCCAAAAGCAGCCAGTTGTGCCATTCCTGGTGTAGTATTTCAGACGGGGAACATCAGCTGATGGAGTCTGTGTGAGGGAATACTGGAAGTAGGTCACTTTAAGAGGAAGACATTTTCCAGCATGTTTAGCGCATTAATGCGATGGTTTTCTGCCCAGCTGAACTGGAAACGGGTGAATCACAAGCTTCAAAAACACTGGCTGTCCACCCCGGATCAGGAACCTCCTCTGATCCGGGATGGACTCTGCAGTACTTGAATCAGAATCTTTAATGCCTATAAATGTGTATGAACAAAGGAAGGTCAAAATGATTTGAAACTCATAAACCGTCAGATCCACAGATCACGTTTGCACATTTATGGGAAAAATCTCAGAAATAACAATGACTAAAAGCTCCTGCTTTGACCTTTGACCTGTGTTTTCACCCTGGTTTCTCCAGGACTGACCTGAGTCTTCTTTCTGTTCTCCAGGCCCTGGCCATGCCCTCGAATGCACGGGCGGGCAATCTGAAGGACCCCGAGGTGGCTGATCTGTTCTGCAAAGATGACCCGGAGAAGCTGTTCACCGACCTCCGGGAGATCGGCCACGGCAGCTTTGGAGCCGTGTACTTTGTGAGTACAGCCAGAAGTCCGTCTGCTTTAGCTGCTGTTTGAGTCCTGACAGTCTGGCGGTGGTCTCGCTGACAGTCTGGCGGTGGTCTCGCTGACAGTCCGGCGGTGGTCTCGCTGACAGTCCGGCGGTGGTCCCAGCAGGGAAACCAGTGCGTGTTTAGTCTGAGCAGCGAGGAGTGCTTCTGTCTCCTACAGCTGAAATAAATCCTTACTTTACCTTTTTTGTCGTCTTTAAGACTAAACTTTACTTTGTAACTATTTTCTAACCACGACTGAAGTCGTGATTTTATTTGATTATATCAGCTGATGTTTCTTTGACACATGAAACCTTCACACTGGTTTGTGTAGTTCTGTGAGTCCGTGCTAAGATGTGCGACAGTGCCGAGTCGTGGATTATTCGCTCCGCCCGACTCGGCTCGGGTCAGCTGATCGGCGCCTTTGTGGCGTTCCAAACACGTGTTGGCAGCAGGGTTTGTTGTTAGTGGCTCTCTTGAATGTTAAGATGTTGGCAGGATTGTGAGAATATTCCTGATTTCCTCTGTTGGAGGTAAAAAGTGTCCGAATGGTCTCCCCTCCTTATGAACCCCCCCCCAACTGCTTCAGAGACCTGATTGTCTCAGCAGCTCTTTTGAGGGCTGAGACTGTGAATAAATTTGATCTGTCAGGATTTTGTCCAACTTTAAGGGGAATTCTTAGAAAACAGAAAGAAGCATCAGGTTGTCTGTTTTTGCACTGATGCTGATGTAAATGTTAGAAAGCACACATGTTTATTTAAAAGGGACTTTTTTTAACACGAGCATTTACATTTATCATACAGCTTTGCCACATTCAGTGGAAAAAAACCTCCATTTGAAATTACAGCGACTTTGTTACTGTCGGCTCTTTATAAAGTGCCTTCAGCTGACTGTTGCAGCCATTTGGGGGTCTATATAAACAAAAACACATCAGAGTCAGAGACTTCTGACGCATTTGACGATCCAATAATAGAAAGCAGGAAAACTGTTCCTGATTTCTGTGGGAATTCCAACGAAAACATCCAGCTGTCTCTGGAAATGCTTCAGTAGATGTTGATGTTTGATTCTGGTTAATGAACCCATTAAGGGGGGTGTGACCACAGATTGGAGCATCAGGGAAATGTGATCCTGTTTTGATGATGTAAGAAACCATATTTAGTTAGTTTTGCAGTGATGAATCTGTATCTAATGTCTTTGACTGTGACGTGGTCCTGAGACCATCATGGCACTGATGTTCCTGAGGCCTCGGTCATTAAATTGTTCCTCTCTTCACAGCATTATTTTATTTAAATGTAATTCATGAATATTATTATCCCTGAATATTTATATTAAAGAGCATTATTGTTTATCAGTGAGCTAATAACAGCAGCAGATTCTGTATCTTGGATTGTTACCTGATTTATTTTGATTTTTTTTCCCTCTTGGATGTCTCACTGAGCTGTGCAGCATGTGAATCTGTGTGGGTTTGTCAGTCTAATCTGTCATTAATAAAGAGTGTGAATCTGAAAATGTCCCTCAGCTGATAAGGAAACGGTGGCAGCATGATGAGTGTGTGCGCTGCAGCTCTGCATCTCATTTCACCTGTAAAATGTTCTTCAGGCTGAGTGGTAGACTCACACCTCCACACTGCCTGTCTGAGTTTCAGAGGAGCCTTGAAAGGCCATTAGAGACGAGCTGCAGGAGCTGATGCTCCACATCAATTTGCATCCGTTAAAAGAACACGGTGTTCCCCTCGGAGTGTTTGTCTCCGAATGATCGCTCGTGGTTTACAGTGTTTCCTGTCAGACCTGTTTTCCCGTGCTGGATGTTCACAGTAAAACAACCAGCTCGGTGGATGTTCAGTAGAGAGCCGAAGGACTCAGTTCATGTTTTTATCTGTATGAGGTCAGAGTGCAAAACCCTAATATGGTCATCGGGCACAGAAGCCCCGCCCACTTACTGTGCAGACGTTCAGCTTACAAAGAGCAGCCAATCAAAAAGCAGTGAGAATGGAGCTAAAGGCTTTTAATTGGTGAAGCTCATGATGTTTACATATTGAAATGGAGGATAAATTATTTTAAAATCAAATGTTTTGTGTCTTTTAAATCTTAAATATGTGACACGGTTTGCAAAAACAGGCTGAAGTCAACATGTTTCCTAAAACTTCACAGCTTCTAGATTATCATGTGATAAACACATTTCATTCTTTATTCTGTGAAGTTCTGACCCAAAGGAGTCGGGCCCTCTGTATAATTATTGTGGTTTATTAACCATGCAAATGCATAAATACAGTCTTGGTGGCACATTCACACATGACTGACCGTCCAACACCGTCGATCAGTAACCATCCACACTGCGTCAAAGATTGACAGTCGCCAGCAACACGAAGGGTTCAGCCTTCACTGGCTAACTGGCCGTGTCGCCCTCCAGGTGCTGAGTGGAGTTACTGCAGTTTATTTTGTACTGCAGTTTATTTTATATTTCAGAAACTGTTGAATAAACTACGTTTTCAGCTGTAGCTTCCCCTCAGTGTTGCCACCCTGTGGTTGTCTTGCACCACTACCTTCAGAAGGTGGCAGTAATGCACCTGGAAGCTGTTTGCTGCTGATAAACAACAAAAATAGATGTAACGTGTGTTGCAGGGAGCCATCATTGAGGAATAGTTGAATACTTCCCAATGAAATGCCCCTAAAAGGTCGTCTCCCCGAGCACCCACCTGCTGTTTGTGAGAGGAGGCCAATCAGAATACAGAGGCTGAACTGATACATCCAGGGACAGTATAAGATAAAGAAGCATTATTTTGAACTGTGGCTCGTGCTGAGCTACTGTAGAATAGAAATATGGAACTGACCATGAGCAGAGAGGGTTTCCTTTGATTCCAAATGTTAACTTTCTCTATTTAAATGCTCGTTTCTGGGATTATTGACAGCAGGGTTGATATTGTTGTGATAAGCAGGTCATTACAATGCAGAGTGACTTCATCTGGTGCCTGTAAACAGCATCCTCACTCAGGATCCAGGATCCAACACTTTGAACAGCTCTGAGAACATCGAGTATGTGGTTCAAAAATAAATCATGTAGTTTGGATGACTAATGGATCATTGTGTCCAGCTCTGTTCTCGCCTCACTGAGTGAGGCTCAGCCATCGTTTGGCTCCACCAAGTGGTCCTAAAATAACCTGCACGGAGAGTCTAAAAGAGCCGGGGAGGGAATACACCGACTTCTAGTTTATAGTTATAGTTTATAGTTAGGGCTGGGTCAGGTGACCCTGAACATCCCTCAGTTATGCTGCTATAGGCCGAGGCTGCTGAGGGTTCCCATGATGCACTGCTTCTTTTCATTCACTCTGTTTATACCCAACTCTGCATTTATTCATTAGTTATTATTAATCTCTCCGTCTTCCACAGTGTGTCTTGTGTCCTCTCTCTCTCCCCTCAGCCCCCCCACAGCAGATGTCTGCCCCTCCCTGAGCTGGTTCTGCTGGAGGTTTCTTCCTGTTAAAAGGGAGTTTTTCCTTCCCAGTGTCACCAAGTGCTGCTCATAGGGGGTCATTGTTGGAGCACCTGGAGCTTTTATAAATAAAGTTGATTGAAGCAGTTCCAGGAGGAAAACCTGCTTTTTTCCTTTCTCGTGTCATTAAAGCATTATTGTAACAAAGGGAGCTGATGTTGGTGTAACGGTGTCGTTTACATGCGAACACATAACCGGGTTACAGTCGGCTTTCACAGTAAGCTGATTTATTTTTGTTGAACGTGAAGCAGATGAGGGGCGATGCAGTGTTTTCTGATCAGGACGGGGGGGGGGATTAGAGGAAGCGGGTTTCTCCACAGCGCACATCTCCCTGTACATCAGATCATGTTTCTAATCCATGTTTAAATGAAAGCAAAGACGGGATTACGTTAAACACGTTCCTGTTCTGTCAGAAGTGAAACCAAAACACTGCACAGTTTAAATACCTCAGTCTAAAATAAACAGGAAAAATGGGGCAAAGGTTACGTTATTGTCTCCTGTTGGAGAAAATTCACACGAAACCGGCTCATCAGAGGTGATAAACTGGCTGCGGATCAACGCTGACATGGTTGCCAAACTAGAATCGCTTCCACACGTTTCCATCAGGTGCCAAAAACCCGTCACTAGCTCATTCTGATGGCCACGATTTTCCTCCAGCAGTAATTTCACACCCTGTTCTGTAGTTCTGCTGTAGTTCTATGAGCCGGCAGGCTGCATTCATCAACTGATCTCTGCGTTTAGCATAGATGGTATAAAAGCATAGATGGTCGTCCATCCTCTTCTACTTATCCTGTTCAGGGTCGCGGGGGGTGGAGCCTATCCCACCTGCCACAGGATGAGGGGCAGGGTGCACCCTGGTCAGATGTTAATTACTGTGTAACCTGTTTTCTCAGAGTAACTTGGCTCTCTGAGTGCCGATAAACTGTTTGTTGTCCAACAGGCCCGAGATGTGCGCAACAACGAGGTGGTGGCCATCAAGAAGATGTCCTACAGTGGAAAGCAGACCAACGAGGTAACACTGGAACCACGAGTCTCCCTCTGTGTTTAAAAAAAATTGCTTCCCCGAGAAGGCCTGAGTGTTATCGTGTGTGTGTGTGTGTGTGTGGGTGTAGAAGTGGCAGGACATCATTAAAGAGGTGAAGTTCCTGCAGAAGCTTCGCCACCCCAACACCATCGAGTACCAGGGCTGCTACCTGAAGGAGCACACAGCATGGGTACGTACCGCTGCAGACCTCATGAGGAAACCTTTATTCTCCTGGTTTGACTTTATTTCTATATTTGTGAGTTATGACTGTATGAGATCTGTGGGATTTTAGTGTTTCCGTATCATCACTCAGTACGTGTGTGAGAGCCTGTGAGCTCTGCATAGACTGTAAACCTGAACTTGATGTTCATTAAAGGGAGCTCGGGTTCAGCAGGATTTGTTCATCTCTGTAGATCATCTATAGCAGGTTCTCTCACACTTTAAGAGCTCGTGTTTTCATGCTTCATATCACTGTGAAACACGTGATTTCGTAGATTATGTAACTGACCCTGAGACCTCCATTATGGATAACTGGAGGACCTGAATCAGGATGCTTTCTGCAGCACACGTCCGGATTGAAGGTCACTGAGAGTGAATCAGCTGCTCCTCTTCTCACTGTGAGGATCCGAGCGAGGGGAGCTGGTGACTCGATATTCATCACTTCAATCAATAACTTGTAATCAAAACATTAATATCAGGAGCGTTTGAATCCTCCGAGCTCTCTGCGCCGGACTCATCGTCGGAGCGAAGCTGCTGTTACTGCTGGGAGCTCGTTCGCATGATTGTATCAGGAAAAACTGAAGTGTTGTTAAATAAAATGACCTGACACATCAGAGCGCTGTGAACTACAGCAGATTCAGATTTGATTCATTTCATCCAGGAATAAAATAATGAATGATGTTAAAGATGAGTCTCCCGGGCGAGCTGATGTCTAATCTGCTTCCTCCTCAGCTGGTGATGGAGTATTGCCTCGGCTCGGCCTCAGACCTCCTCGAAGGTTCGTGCAGCGCTGCGCACGCGTCAGCTTTTAGTTTCATTATTATTCTCATGTTTTTGTTCTGTTTGATGCTCAGTCTCTTCTTTCTCCTTGCAGTTCACAAAAAACCACTCCAGGAAGTTGAAATAGCTGCTATTACCCATGGTGCACTGCAGGGATTAGCATATCTTCACTCTCACAATATGATTCACAGGTAAGATCTGTGACTAACGTGTGGCTGCAGCAGCCTCGGCTCTCAGGGACCAATCGGCTCACAGCTGCTCTCTCCTGCAGGGACGTGAAGGCGGGAAACATCCTGCTGACGGAGCCGGGTCAGGTCAAACTGGGGGACTTTGGCTCCGCCTCCATCGTGTCTCCAGCCAACTCCTTCGTGGGGACGCCGTACTGGTGAGTGCTCGTCCACAGCCTCCTTCTGATGCTGCTTTAGTTTACAGGCAGGAGCAGGTTCCAGCTGCGCCTCTCTCCCTTCGGTCTGGTTTGGAGCAGACGTCCGTGCTCTGACCTCTGCTCTGTTTTCTCCAGGATGGCTCCAGAGGTGATCCTGGCCATGGACGAGGGCCAGTACGATGGGAAGGTGGACGTCTGGTCTCTGGGTATCACCTGCATAGAGCTGGGTATGAGCTGCAGTCTGTGGTCTTGATGTGTGAGAGTGAGTCTGTGATGCTAAAACCGACTGTCGTTCTTCCACAGCGGAGCGGAAGCCCCCACTGTTCAATATGAATGCTATGAGTGCCTTATACCACATCGCTCAGAATGAAAGCCCCGTCCTGCAGTCCAATCACTGGTGAGAACCTCGGCGTCTCCTCTGACCTGCAGTTTGTGTCCAGTTCTCCGGTTTGGGAGATACTGCAGGAAACTACAGAAATAATGCATAAAACCAAAGATAAAGTCTTTTATCTTCATCTGTTTCAGGTCCGATTCCTTCCGCAGTTTTGTCGACTCGTGTCTACAGAAGATCCCGCAGGACCGGCCTACCTCGGACGTGCTTCTCAATGTCAGTTTTATTAATCCAGATGATTTCATTATTTCAAAATCTCCTCTGCTCCGTGTTCACCTGCTGCTTCCATCCCTGCAGCATCGCTTCCTGTGCCGCGAGCGCCCGCTAACCGTCATCATGGACCTGATCGCACGCACCAAGGACGCAGTGAGGGAGCTCGACAACCTGCAGTACCGCAAGATGAAGAAGATCCTGTTCCAGGAGACCCAGCAGAACGGCCCCGTCACCGAGGGAGTGGAGGAGGAGGAGGTGAGGAAGAGGAAACACAACATTTTTCTCTGGCTGGTTTTAATTTAAGCTGGACGTTAAATTGCTGGTTGATTTTGTGTGGCAGGAAGTGGAGCCGTACCTGCTGCAGACGGGCACCGTTAACAGCATGGAGAGCTCCCAGTCTGTTCCCAGTATGTCCATTTCAGCCAGCTCCCAGAGCAGCTCCGTCAACAGCCTCGCCGACGCCTCCGACGACAGCAGCAGCGAGATGGCCATGATGCAGGAGGGGGAGCACACCGTCACCTCCAACAGCTCCATCATCCACCGACCGACGGTAAATTTCCCTGACGGAACCCTCCCAAAGGGATTAATAAAGTTAATCTAATCTAAACACTTGGCTTAAAGTTCAGCTGAGCGTCGGCTCGCTTCCTCTGGATTCACTGTCACGATTCTTCCTCTTCCTCCTCCTCCTCAGGGTCAGGACAACATCTACGACGACCCGTACCAGCCGGAGATGGATCAGCCTCAGGCTCCTTCAGCTGGACGCCGGCGAGCTTTCTATCGCAACCGTGACCACTTCGCCACCATCCGCACGGCCTCTTTGGTAAGATCCTGCACAGGTGCACGGTACACTGAGCCAGTCTGGACCGTGTTTGCAGACATGTGAGGGGAGCTTTCCTCATTCAGGTTCTCTGACATGCAGAGATTTTGTTTTCTGTGTTTTATGATAAACTGTTTCTGGAGGTGAACCCGTAAAAAGGATCTCTAGCAGCAGCAGCCTGTCTCTGGGTCACCGAGCGCTGATCTGTCCCTCTCCCCCGGCGTCCTCCAGGTGACCCGTCAGATCCAGGAGCACGAGCAGGGCTCGGCGCTGCGCGAGCAGATGTCCGGCTACAAGCGCATGAGACGGCAGCACCAGAAGCAGCTGATGAGCCTGGAGAACAAGCTGAAGGCGGAGATGGACGAGCATCAGCTGAAGCTGGACAAAGAGCTGGAGAACCAGAGGAACAGCTTCTCCACGGAGGCCGACAAGCTGGCCAAGAAGCACCAGGCCATCCTGGAGAAGGAGGTGCAGTGACGGGGTTTACAGCTCTTACTGTAATGAACCTTTGTGGGTTCTGGTTTTTCTATCTGGGTTTAACATCCTGCTTTTTCAGTGTGACAAAAACATCGAGTGGCTGCAGCTTTTTAAATGCAGCTTTCAGCTGTTTTTACAGGAGTTCTTTAATGTTTTGCATGTTTAAATTTTGAATTGGAGATTCTTTTATTTCTTTTTTTGGCTTCATGTGAATTTTGGGACGGGTTGTTGAAATCAGGATGTTTGTGTCCTCGTGCAGACGAAAGCCGCTCTGACGGAGGAGAAGAAGTTCCAGCAGCACATCCTCGGCCAGCAGAAGAAAGAACTGACCGGTTTGCTGGACTCTCAGAAGCGGCAGTACCGCCAACGCAAGGAGCAGCTGAAAGAGGTCGGAGCCGTTCGTCCACAGTTGGTGCAGGAGGAGGAACGTGTGATTTATCTCTTTAAGCAGCCGTTTGTGCCGGCAGCCTGTAACTCACTGAGAGCCGCTGAAACATTCAGCTGGGCTCAAAATCAAAGTGCTGAGTGGGGTAAAAATCACACAGAAGGAACTCAGTTTAATACAGTGAAATAAAATAAAGGATCCGGAGGTCTGATGGGCTCGTGGGATGGAGAGACGTCGCTTTGACACATCGTCCAAAGATCCCACACACAGCTAACGTCAGCGGGACGTGGAGTTCATGGAGGGATTGTTCGGGTTTCAGGATCAAATCCAGCCCGGAGTCGACTCCTGATGCCGGCTGATGTTTGTAGCAACATCCCGTTTTGTGTGGTTGGTTAATTCCTCCAAACTCTCAGGGCTGATCTGCTATCAGCTCGCTCCATGAACTCTGCAGATTCATGCGTTCCATTGATGAGTTGCAGCTAGCTGGTGTGCTAACATCATTGTTAGTAAACTCGTATCTCAGTGGCTGCATTGTCAGATTCCTGAAGTAGCAGAAGTGATCTGTGATACTTTCAGAGGGTGTCGAGCCAATTTTACATCAGCTGATTGTGTGAATGCTAATGTGAAGGCTGCACTAATCTGAGGTAAAGTGTTCAGCTGTGGAGGCGTTCACGTCTGACTGTCCTGCACTTTCCTCTTGACTTGAACTGTGCTCTGAACAGGAGCTGAGCGAGAACCAGTCGACGCCGAAGCGGGAGAAGCAGGAGTGGCTGATCCGTCAGAAGGAGTGTCTGCAGCAGATGCAGGCGGAGGAGGAGGCCAGCCTGCTGCGGAGGCAGCGGCAGTACTACGAACTGCAGTGTCGTCAGTACAAGAGGAAGATGCTGCTGGCTCGCCACAACCTGGAGCAGGACCTGCTCAGAGAGGTCAGACGTGACGGTAAACAGAGCTGAAGCATTGAAACGTGTCTGTTTGTGCTGCTTAAAGGTTCTTATTCGATTGCCGCTGTCCTGCAGGAGCTCAACAAGAAGCAGACGCAGAAGGACCTGGAGTGCGCCATGCTGCTGCGGCACCACGAGTCCACCCAGGAGCTCGAGTTCCGGCAGCTGGGCACCATGCAGCACACCCGGGCCGAGCTGATCCGAACGCAGCACCAGACCGAGCTGACCAATCAGATGGAGTACAACAAGCGGCGCGAGCAGGAGCTTCGGCAGAAGCACGCCATGGAGGTCCGGCAGCAGCCCAAGAGCCTGAAGGTACCTCAGTGAGAATTTCCAGCACAGGATGCGGATTCGACCGGTCCACAAGTTTAGATCACATGATGCAGCAGCAGCGCGGTTACAGTTCAGAGCGAGCTGTAACCACGGTTACCTCACAGCAGGAAGGTCCAGGGTTTAAATTCTGTGTGTAGATTGTATATTCTCCCCGGGGCCTGCGCGGGTTCTCCCCGGGGCCTGCGCGGGTTCTCCCCGGGGCCTGCGCGGGTTCTCCCCGGGGCCTGCGCGGGTTCTCTCACAGCACAGACATGTTCAGCTGGTGATTCTAACAGTTTTTTTCCAACTTGGTGCTGAAACGTTCTTCAGGTTTTAAATTTATGTGACTGCTTGTTTTCACCTGGACGCCTCAAACGCTGAACGCTTCTGTGTTTCAGTCCAAAGAGCTGCAGGTCAAGCGTCAGTTCCAGGAGACCTGTAAGATCCAGACCCGCCAGTACAAAGCCCTGAGGAACCACCTGCTGGAGAGCACTCCAAAGTCCGACCATAAGGCCGTCCTCAAACGCCTCAAAGAGGAGCAAACACGTAAGCTGGCCATCCTGGCCGAGCAGTACGACCACTCCATCAACGAAATGCTGTCCTCTCAGGCTGTGAGTAAGGCAAGGAAACCTGCGCGCATCTGCACACCTGACAACCCCCCACACCTGAAACCCCGCACACCTGACAGCCTCCTACACCTCAGCACCAGCACACCTGAAAACCTGCACCTTAACACCAGAGGCCTGTACTATAATGCAGGATTCAAGCATATCCAGGTAACTTCAGGATTAACCTGGGTTATTGGTATTACAGGGCTGTTGACTTCTTAAACACAGATTAGAGATCAGCAGGTGTGAAATCACAGCCTACCGACCAATCAGATCTCTGGAAGATCCCTGAGAGCAGAGGGCAGGTTTGTCTTCACCTGATGGGCTGCAGTAAGAAATGCAGATCCTAGAAGGTTATTCTTGGTTCTGATCCTCGAACAGATCATCTGTTTGTATTTGTGGCCCGTGTATCAGCTGATAAACAGGCTGGACGTGGAGTAGCAGGTAAACTCAGAGTGACAGACTGTGATCCTGAGAGGAACTCGGCCGCCATGTTTCAGCTCTTGAAGCTCGTTGAATCGTTTCCTCTCTCACGCTCTGCTGCTGCTGCTGGAACCTTCAGTCTGTTCTCATGTTTTTCTAATATCAGCTGTTCTGCTGTCGGACCTGTCCACGTTTCTGATTGGTCACATGCTGCAAACTCCGCCTCTTCCGCCTGAACATGCTCACAGCTGGACTGCTAAACCCGGCTTATCCGGGCTCGATTCCCAGCGTAAAGGAAGCCAGATTAGTTTAAGATATCCTGGATATGTTGAACCTGCTTCACAGTACAGCTGCCTGAGGATGAACAACCATATTTATGAAGCAACTGAAAATCAGTTATTAATGAATTATTATTGATAAATTATTTAAACAGCTAATAAAAACTGCTGCTGATTTTAAATTTTCAAAACTTTCACCTTCAAATTTTTTCTTGTCAGAGCAGGTTAAAGAGGAGCGAGTGAATAAAGATTCATAGATGTGACAGAAATTAGCTGCAAAGGGATAAATATACAATGTTTTATTTTATTAATTTTTGAAATTCTGGAGATGAACAGTTCATGTTTTTTTTTTTACAAATTATATAAAAAAACAACAGCTCAGTGACGGTTGACCTGCAGCTAAATTACTTTGTTACAAAATATCAAGTGAAACATTTGACACTCTGAAGGCCAACAGGTCTCTATTTTAGAAATAAAAAGGGATAAATATGGTTAATTCATACAGGGTAAATAAATACAGTTTGATTAATTTTATAAATTAACAACCAAATTTATTCAGTTTGCAGCTGAATGATTTTCATCATTTTATAAAATAACCCAGTGAAATAAAAGGATAGAAAAAAACACAAAGTTTCATTACCCTCAAATGCAGCTACACACTTATTCTTCATGCTGCTGTCAGATCGTGCGTTGCTCATACCGAGGCTCTTCCCGTTACAGCTGCGGCTCGATGAAACGCAGGAAGCCGAGTATCAGGTTCTCCGTATGCAGCTGCAGCAGGAGCTCGAGCTGCTCAACGCCTACCAGAGCAAGATCAAGATCCACACGGACACGCAGCACGAGCGCGAGGTGAAGGACCTGGAGCAGAGGGTGTCGATCCGCCGGGCGCTGCTGGAGCAGAGGGTGAGGACGGGTTATGATACTGATTTATTACCTGCTCAGTAAATACGTTACAGAGAAACATTCATTAACGCCTGTTAAATTCTGCTCGTTTTTGCATCCTCCTCAAGCTTTAACCGTGACTCTTCTCTCCATCAGATCGAGGAGGAGATGTTGTCTCTGCAGAACGAGCGCTCCGAGCGAATTCGGACGCTGCTCGAACGCCAGGCTCACGAGATCGAGGCCTTCGACTCTGAGAGCATGCGTCTGGGCTTCAGCAACATGGCGCTGACTGGCATCCCGGCCGAGGCGTTCAACCAGGGATACCCGACCCCCAGCCCGTCCTCGGGCTCCGGCGGCTGGCCGTCGAGGCCCGTCCCGCGCTCCGGCAGCCACTGGAGCCACAGTGTGCAGAACTCTGTGGCGACTCCGTCCTGGCGCAACCAGAATCACGGCGGGGGAGGCTTCAGCCGTGCCGAGTCCATCGCCTCCTCCCACGGCCTCGGTAGAGACAGCGAGATGAGCAAGAGCCGAGGCCACCCCTCTTCCTCCCATCACCAGCAGCACTACCTCCCCCAACACTACCAACACGACCAGAGCACGCCGCAGCTCTACCGCGACACCCACGAGCGTGAATCCAGGGAGCGCGAGCGCTCCAGGGAGTGGGTGGGAGGAGGGGGTCACTACTCCCATCATTCCCAGGGCCACCACCTCTCCTCCCACGCCTCCTCGCAGTCGCTGGCCCTCCTGCCTCCACCGCCACCACCTCCCCCCATTGCCCTCTCCACCTCCTCCCCTCCTTCCTCCGCCTCCTCGTCCTCTTCTTCACAGGGGGGCTACGGCGGTGGGGGTCTGAGTGTCCGGGGCCCAAGCCTGATGGCGCTCAGGAACAGCCCCCAGCCCCTGAGGAGGACGGCCTCCGGGGGGCCCGGCGGCGGTGGGGGAAGCGATGGCGGGTTGACCCGGAGCACGTCGGTGACCTCACACATTTCTAACGGCTCTCACCTCTCCTACTCCTGAAGCCGCCGCGGGTTCCTCCCGGCTGCTGTCCTGCTTCTCCGAGAGGGAACAGAGGCCGAACGGCGCCGTTTGAGACGGAGGTCAAACTCCATCTTTAGCATTGAGATCCAAAAAACTCGCCAAGTTTTAAAAGTCGATTTTAACGTCTCCTGTCTTTAGAGAAGAGAGAGGATACCTTCACAGAGCCACTATAGCTGCACGGAAGCAGCGAGCCAATCAGTCCATAACACGTCCAGGTGCTGCAAAGCGAACAAGTTGACCCGTAGTCAGTTTGTTCGCTTGGCGACACGGCGAAACCATCACACAGTAACGAAGTCTAAACATCTGTCGGGCCGGCTGCAGGGGAGGCGGAGCCACGGCTGTGGGGCTTCCACTGGGCTCGCGGTGCTTTACAGGCCACTGTAACTATGTACATAACTCAACTGTTAGCGCAGTTTCTGGTTTCTAAGTGTTTCGTACGTTCAGCGGGGGCGGGGCCTGAAGGCGGGGGTGTAGAGCCGTTGACCAAGGGAAGATTTCTTGAAAACAACTTTTATTTGTACTGATAAGATTCTGTATGTGATACTAAAAACAAACACTGCCATCCTTCTGTTGACCCGAGACGAACCAACCACTGCCCTCTGATCCGCTTAAAGGAACACGCCCACTCTGCGAGGAATCGCTGTCGACTCGTTCAGTCCGGGAAGTCGGCCCATTTTTGGCCATTTTTCTCCAGCTTAGCACTGACATTGGAAACAGGAAGCTATCGTGACAAAACAACCAAGTTTATAGGGTCTGTGCGCAGTGATGTTTTCACTGTTCTCTGAGGCAGATATTCTACTTCCTGTTGAGCCCATTGTACAGGGGGGTCCACAGTCCAGCAGGGGGCACTGTGAGTCCTCAGCATTCCACCTGCTTCCAGACAAAAGTGCGCATTTTATTTTAGTTCCCTGCTTGGATAACATGTCTGAACTGGAAAAAAACACTAGATCAATAAACACTAGCATTCTGCTTGAGTGCTGATTGGCCCGTTAAGGATTCAGGTCCTCTGTGGATAGCGACCGTTTCCAAACAATGACTCCAGCAGGCAGTTTAAAGCCCAGCAGAAGCAGCTGGTTGTGGCGTTTGAAGGTCACGCTGTTACGAGGCCGCTGCTCGCTTCAAGCTGCAAATCAAAATGGAAGATGGTGAATGAGTTTTTACTGCAGTAGAAACACATAAAACCGTGAAGTGGAATTTTATTTTCACCACTTCTGAAAAAAGTTCCCAGGAGAAAAATGTTGACCCTACAGAAAGTTTTTGTTTACAGCTCCACAGAGGCTCCAGAGCGCCCCCTACTGCAGTGTAATGAGGAATCAGGCGCCACCTTATGGCACTTGTCAGCAATTACAAGTTAATTACTTGTAATTACAGGCAGGCCAATTCTAATTAGCAAAATTAAACAAACAGTTCATAAATTCGACTGATCATCTGATCTGACTCGTCGCCGCGCGCTGTGCGGAGGATTCGGGACAGATTAGCGTAACATGAATGTGACTCGTACTGAAAACAGTAAAATCCGTTTGCTCTTTAATTGGACTCTTCGTGCTCACTGAGCAGTTTAAAAATAACTTGAAGCTGTTTTTAAAAAGTGTGTTTGACGTTTTTAACGCTGAGCTCAGCGAATCGGGTCGTCGTCCTGCGCTGAATCTGAGCGCACGTGTCAGGCGTCTCTCCTTGAAGCGCCACCGCCGCAGTGTGTGCGTGCACACTCCCTGCAGCACTGACCGCAAACCCCACACCTCCACCTGCCCCCCCACCACACACACACACACAGAGACACACACACAGTCTGCATCTGTAGATACGGTGTACATGTGCGTCACAGATCAGTGCGGTGCATGGAGTTCATGTACAGGCAGCGTTTGTATGAATAAACATGCACACTACCTATTTATATAAATGCTCCTAAATGTAAGATACCCGTGTCCAGGTAGCAGGTAAACTGACGATTGTTCGCTGTCCAAACTCTTCGTGTACATAGAAGCACTAATAACTGAGGCTGTGTTAGAGTAATGATGATGATTATTTTGTCACGTGACTTGATTTGTAGACGAATAGATGCCATCATTATTATTACCTCTACTGCAGCTGGAATATTTATGTTGTACGCTAATTTTTAAAAATGTTAATTGCCAATTTTGACCACTAGGTGGGGAATAAGCGCAATGTTACTGTGATAGAGCTATAAAAATATTAATGTTTCTACGGAGGACAAAAAGGACTACCTTTCCCAGCATTCCTGTCGAGGTCTCAGGGTGGGAGTCTCCAGTTCTGGGCAGGGCTGCGTTTTTTTTTTGTTTTTCTTTTTTGTTTCTTTTTGTTTGTTTTTGGGTTTGTTTTTGTTTTTTGAGCCAGTATTAATCCGTTGGACATATTTCCTGATCCTTTCACTACGTTTTGGTGCCATGTCTTTTATTTTCTTGAGTTTTACGCTTTGCACTCTTTACAGTGCGAACGACTTTCCCAGAAACACTGTAACACCTGCGAAATACGGAAGCCCAAAGGTGTCAACATTTGATTTTAAAAAAGAAAACTCAAAAATGATCAAATGTTTTAATATGAGAGTTTTATAAATTCAACTCATCAATACATTATTTTATATTTGTCAGTTTAACACTGAGCTGTTCAGTTTTGGCATTTGAAATTTTTTTTTTTTTTTTTTTATGTATTCCAAAGTAAAATTCCAGTTTTCTCCAGGATGTGGGTGACCTGAGTTAGAATTGGACCTCAGAGGGTTCGTCATCATTTCACTGAAATCTAGAGTGAAATCACTTTTTAAAAGAGGTCATCTTTTTATTTCTTGGTGGCATTTTCCCCGAATAATTAAATAAACCAGACATCTGTACCGTCACCATGTGGGCGCTTGAAAATCACCAATTAACCCTAATCTCAGTAACTGCCTGTCTGTGGACTGTGGGAGGAAATGGAAAATTAAATAAATATTGTGGGTTGACGAAAAAAAAAGAATAAAAGAAAAATGGTCTTAAAATTAATTTTAAAAATAATTTTATTAAAAATATGAAATGTTGAAATAAAAGGTGAGGGGAAGTTGTTAAATGTCACGATGACTTAAAAACAGGCTTCAGTTAAACATTTGGGTCATTAGAAACAAAATGGAAAAAATAGAAACTTAAAGCATTTGAAACAATTAGTGAGTTAAACTTTTAAGACTTTAAAATATTTGAAATGATTTGAGTTTGAAGTGGATATTGGCGTCTTTGGGCCTCCGTAGAGGAACTCTGCGTCTTTTCCAGACACCTCACGGTTTCATTTTGCACAGTCTGAATGGGTAGAAGATCTTCGGCCTCTGACCTCGGGCGGTCAGACGCCGGCTTTCTGTCACGTCTACCTCATTTGCACTGATAGGAGACGAATGTTCAGGTGGACTTCAGAGGGAAAAAAAATCTTGGCTTTTTCTTTTCGTTTTCCTTCGTTTTGTGCAACTGTTGACGGGATGATGAGTGCAAGCTGGACGGGACGAACTTAACGCTCAGAGCGGAAAACTGTCCGCGGGACGTGCTGGACTTTAAAGACTTTCCAGGAGACGCTGTGCTGAGGACGATGAGTGACGGGTGGGTCAGGGTGGATGAAGTGCTCCTCCTCTTCCTCCAAAAAAAAGTTAAAGTGCGAGATTTCATTTTGCCAACTTTTTTTTTTTTTTTGGATCATTTTATTTTGAAATGCTGACCATTCCTCACGTGTTATTTTGCCAATCAAAGCTGCAAACTGAGGAAGAGTCCACATCTTCATCAGCTGGGAGCAGTTCGCTGACTGCTGGATTTCTCTGTTTCCATTTCATTGTCGGAATTCACAGAACGTTTCGGGAAGCGTTCATAGTTGCTGTCGGGAAGCGTTCATAGTTGCTGTCCTCAGAGATAAAAGTTACAGAAATATTTTCATTTTCTGGTTTAAAAAATGTTTTAAATGCCTTTTTTAAATGTGACGTCTTTGTAATAGGAGCTGAAAATAATCGATAAACGTGATTTGGAAATTTGTTGGTAATTTAAGTCATTTTTCTTTATTCATTTTCAAATATTTGAGTGTAATTTGATTAGTTTCAAGACTTTTTTCATTTATTTTTTTTCAATGTTTTCCCCCAAAACTTTAAATCTCACTGTATTTTTTTTTAAACATCACTTTAGATTGTAGTATTTGACATTTTTAAGTCGACACACTTGGTTACAAATTTACAGCCCAAGTCTTAAAAAAAGAAAGAAATTCAGTTTAAATAAATTAATTTGGAATTAGAAATATTAAGGACTTATTGAGTTCTTGAGTCACTTGTCGATTCACCGTTTGAGCTCATTTTTGTTTGTTTTTTTTCTTTCAGTGTTTTTGTTCTCAGACTGCTCCGTGGTGTGTTCAAGGACAGTTTGACATTTAAAAACTGAAGGTTTTTTCTGTTTGAAAATGTAAAGTTACTGATTTTAGGAGTCGATGGCAAACATTTAAATTTCCCAAAACGTCAAACTCAGTGTTTCCATTCGATTCCTCATGTCTCCTGTTCCAGCTTTAAACTAAAAAAAAGAAAAAGGAAAAGGAAAAAAAAACTAAACGCCCTGAGGTGTTTGTGGCCATCAGTGTGAGGATGAGGATGAAGAGGAGGAGGCAGGTTACTGCTGTTTCAGTATAGAGCGGGAGGAAGGTGTGTGTATGTCGCAGGAGGCTGAAGTGAAAACATTCAGGTCGAGTGTTTGAGGAGCGTGGGAAAAACGAGTTGTACAGAAACAAAATAATTTTGGAGAAATAAAAGAACAAAAACAGAAGCGCCGCGTTCTCGTTTTCTTTGTCATGACATTCAGTGTTTCACCACCAGGGGGCAGTGTGTGACATGTTTTCATATATATATGCTGGTCTAGGCCTATAGAAGCATAACAGGATCACCTGATCCAGCCCTAACTATAAGCTCTATCAAAAAGGAAAGTTTTAATCCTAATCTTAAAAATAGAGAGGGTGTCTGTCTCCTGAACCCAAACTGGGAGCTGGTTCCACAGAAGAGGGGCCTGAAAGCTGAAGGCTCTGCCTCCCATTCTACTCTGAAGTATCCTAGGAACCACAAGTAATCCAGCAGTCTGAGAGCGAAGTGCTCTATTGGGGTGATACGGTACTATGAGGTCTTTAAGATAAGATGGGGCCTGATTATTCAAAGCTTTGTACGTGAGGAGAAGGACTTTAAATCCTATTCTAGATTTAACAGGGAGCCAATGAAGTGAAGCCAATATGGGAGAGATATGCTCTCTCTTTCTAGTCCCTGTCAGGGCTCTAGCTGCAGCATTTTGGATCAGCTGAAGGCTTTTCAGGGAGCCTTTAGGACAGCCTGATAATAA
>VUQJ01028619.1:0-12014 GCA_015108635.1 Andinoacara biseriatus | reverse complement strand
GGTTATGGAAAGCACAAGGGGGAGGACAGAAGGGTGAAGGGATGAGGTCTCGAGCAGATTAAATCCTCTGTCAGTGAAGAGCGGTATTTTACCTGCTACTCCTCTCTTTCCTTCTCTCTTACTTTCTCTCTCGCAACAGAGAGTGTGAAATACGATATTAGGCGCAATGATTTGAATACACTCGAATGCAAGCAGGCTGCTGGATTTTCAATTTTTATTCCTTTTGCTCTTCTCTCCATTGTGCCGCTTTAAATGGGAGCATCCTAATATCTCCTGAACAACACACACAAAATTTCTGGCTCGTGTTATTCTCTAAAGGTACTACACTGCCTTGCCATTTTCACCACGTTCTCTGTAGTGTAGAGCTGGGGATTATCACAGTCATCTCTCATTCTTTCAATTCTCTCCTCAAAGCTTTCCCTAAAATTCGTTTGAATGGGTGCAAACAGAAGTGTGTTTACAGCGCGTTCGGCTTTATGCAGCTTTGCATTTGTTTGCACGCCCTTCATCTGCATGTGCCGGGGCGAATGGATATGGAAGACGGTGTGCGTGCACCTCAAGACAGGCGCACGTGCACTGCTTTTCTGTATGCAGCGAGAGAGGCAGAGTTTCAATATATGTCAGCCTCAAAGGCTCAGAGAGCCAGAAAACTTCTGAGTGATCATGACAGCAGATGCACAGCAGTCCAGAGCTTCAAAGATCCCCTCAGATAAAATATCTCCTGTGGTGTCTTCATACGGAAAAGAGAATAAGGGAATGATGACAAAGAACAGAAAGAGACAAAGGAGAAAACAGAAGTAGATGTTTTGTGGACAGAGCAGACGTGGCCATGAATTCTGATGCCTCTGACCTGAAGTCAGGTTTGTATGCTTGTAAATACATGCTTGTGTGTGTGTGTGTGTGTGTGAATACTGTGCCTCACCTTGCCTCCTGCGACTGCTGATTTTCCTGAAGCAGGTGCCCTCACACAACCTGTTGAGCCTCTGTTGTTTGATCAGTTCCATGATCTCGGGCTGGATCTTTTCTCTCAGCTCCCTGCAGAACAGGCACACACCAAAGAACTGTTTAACCTCTGTTAACCACACCCATCTAAGTGTGGCAAGCCAGTGACAGCGAGCCACAAGACCTTAGAAGATCTGATATAACAGGAGTGAATTCCCGTGTATTTGCTCAGATTATCTGGCAATATGTGCAGCATTCATCTGACTGAGAAAATCCCTGGCGACAGGAATGTCGGGAAAGGGAACAGACGGGGCCAAAATATGTCACAGCGTTTCGTGAGGTTGATCAGTGTAAATCTGTGTCGCTGCAGCTTCTGCTTGATTTCCTGTCATTTATTCATGCAGCTTCATGTATGTGCGTCTTTGTTGCATATGAATGCGGAGCACACAGCACAAGTCAACATGAATTATGTATATGATCAGCTTGAGCAGTGCTGCTCACCATTATTATTATTACTATTACAGCTGAGTCCTTTCTCATCAGATTTACTATATATTTGTTTTATATTCTAGAAATATTATCGACTGTAGGAATTTTATGTTTCGGCCGGGGATTTTTCCACCACGCTCTTGATCGCATCTTCGTCTCCTTCAGGCTCATCCTCTCTTTTCCTCCCTTCATCTGTCTCCGTGCTTGCCCTCCCTGGGTATGTATTTGCCTCATTGGTGATTCCAGTCGTTACATTGATCTGCGTTAGGACATTCACTCTGACATCTTTAAAGAAACAGCTAGTGGGAAAGGCGTGGCTCGGAAAGGATGGATGATGACAGCTCGTCTTTACCACTTCATGCACCACTTTTATGACTGAGCTCGACACGGCTAAGACTGCTTTTGCCCGAGCCTTTTAGATTACTCTGTTGCTTTGTCTTCTTAGGAAGCAGCTCCTCAGTTTTAATCTAAAATCGATTCTTTCTGGCAAATGCAGAAAATTAGAAGTCTTGTACGGGCGGCCCTCTGCAAAAAAGACACTGTGGTTGTTAACAAGTATTTAAATGATAAAAGAAGTGAGGCACAAGCCTTCTGGTAATGTACACTATCTAAAGAGTGAAATATTGCCACTTTTGTCACTTTTCATCCTCATCATCATTAGGTTTTGTATATCTTAAAATAATCCATAAGCTCAGACTTTCGACAAAGACAGACGGCTTTGATCTGAGGCCATGAAAGCATCTCTTCACCTTCTTTTGATGTCTCAACTCATTCTCTCCAATAATTTGCAGCAGACAAGTGCGAGCAATTGTAGTGAGTGATGCAGGGCTCGTTTAAATACGTGGTCTGACATGCTCAGCTCATTGTGTTTACAAATCTTAATTGTGCTGCAAAAGATTAGAGGGAAAAGTCCGGCGGCAGTCTTTAGAAGAGAGTCTGCGATACTCGGCAATTCTCAACAGCTGTGATACAGTTTTAAAGCAAGTCGTTTCATTTTCGCTTTGCTTTAAATCGCCCTACTTCACACAGACTGGGTGTATTTTATTTTTCCTTATTATTTCAGGACACCACAATGAATTGTTGTCCTGTGTTAGCCAGGTAAAGGATTCAAACCTATTTGAAAACCCACCTAAAATGTTCATATGAAAAGTTTATAAAAACTCTGCCCTTTTGTGCAACTTCCTTTATTTTATTTTACTTTCTTCACTGGGATTAATTGCTCGCTAAAGTTTGGTCTCTACCCTCCAATATTGATTCAATAAGCCCTTGGCTAGGCATCGATTACTCTTCAAAGGGACAAGCTCTCTTGATGCAACGATTTTTCAATAGTGCTTCCTACTCCATTAAATGCAAGCAGGACAAAACAATGTTCTTCATTACAGGACCTGCATCAATGATCACTGAATGAATGATCTATTACAGACTAGCTCTCCACGCGTAATGAGCTGGAGGGTCATTAATGGAGTATTCACTTGGAATGCCATTTGCGAACAATTTGAATTTAATGCATATTTTTTAATTACAAGAGCAAAGCACAGGTGCGACCGGCTTTTAGGCCAGTTGCTGGCATTTGGTTGACAAATGCACAAGCATATTGAGTACTGCAGCTCTTTGTCTACTCTCATTTGGGTCCCGATCAGGTCACTCAAAAGAATGACAGTTGCAGTTACCGGCAGGAATATCACTTAGCTGTTCCTGCAAATCTATGGAAAACGGAGTAGCTTTCACTGCTTTCAGAGTGTCTTTGCCTGCAAACAAACCCCTACAATATGCATGAATAAAATATTAGTAGCTACTGTTCCTATTAAATTAAGCATTCGGTTGCTGTTCTGACATACCAGTAAGCTCTGGTGTAACACTTCAAACAAACAAACATCTCTGTCAAGTGCATGCTTTTGCATGTTTGGATTTTATGCTAAAACAGAATAAAAACACGACTGTGTGACTCACAGGATGGGGCGGGACTGGAAGTCTTCCTGATTCATCCTTTCAGACTGACGTATCTTCAGGATCTCTGTGTAGCTCAGGTTCTGCAGGCGACTCTTGAACTGGTCCAGGGAATTAGGCTTGAGAGAGAGTGCTCGCATGATCTGCTCCCTCACCACCTGCATTACCTGCGTAACAGAGTCGAGAAGCAGAGGAGAGCAAGATGAGATTACAGCGGGTGCAGGAGACATAATGGGTGAAGACAGAGAATGTGTACTACATCTGAGAAGACACAGGAAGTCAAAATTACCCCTCACACCCCTTCAATTTTTAGGCTCAGGGGAGCATTTAACTCCTGTTCAGCTCCCAACAGGATTTAGCCCCCCCTTCCCAAACAGCAGCTTCTAATCCAGTCTGGTTCATTGGGCATCAAGTGGAAAAAGAGTTTAGGAGATCAGTTTAACAGTGGGTAGTCGAATGCAGGTGTCAGTATCTTACATCAGGGAAATGCATGATAGAACTTGCTCATAGTAATGAAATTGAGCTAAAACCGGTCATTTGGACACTGGTGCAGAAGCCTGACACGAGTCATCAACAGCATATCTAGGTTTTTTAGTGAAGAGCATCTGCATACTGTCTGAAGTGAGCAAGAACAAAAAAAGATAAACAGACCAACAAAAGACATCTTTTAGTGCCTGTGCAAAGAAAAAAGAAAAAGCAGGAATTGGCATGTGTTGGTGTGCAACACTGAAAAAGATTCGCTCAAAAGCAAAGACACAGGGAAGGAATTTGCCAGAAGGCGTAGAAAGTGTTTGAAGATTTTTGTTTTCCCCTTGAAGCACGGGTACCGGTGCCCCAAATACTGGCTGAGACCAGCGACCACACAAAAGCCAGGACCCAAATGGAGTTGTACTTAAATTCGTAAGTGGCAACAGTAATAAACCCCCACTTTGAACAGGTTTATGACAGGAACATGCTGACTACACATGCAAAAGCTCTTCATCCTTCTGCAAACACACTGAAGTATTTTAGAAAATTAGTCCTGTGCTGAAATACTCAATGACAGCTGCTTCCATTTAGCTTTGTGCGCTGACAAGTGATTTGCAGTTTGCATAATTAGAATTTTAACACTACTTGATCTGTGAATTCATTTGGCCAACACACACAAAAAGGAATCTGACTGAGAACGTCCTGAAAAGTTTCAAACAGAGACACTGTGTGGAATACAGTATGTGGCTATAAAAATACATTTTAACATTTCTCTTGCTAAGCAGTGCTGCTCCGCTAACTGCAGATGATGTGATGCTAGACATGGTTACGGATCAACCTTGTTAGAAGCAGCATCTGGGCCTGCAGATGCTGATTCGTTGGATCAAATCATACTGTTCTCTTTGATATGGATCGATCAAGCTTAACACCACACTTGTTTCCCGCCTCTTCAGACACTTCCTTGCAATATGTAAACTTTATTAAATCGGGAGATGATGTTTGAGTTTGAGTTCATCTTTTGTGCTAACATGCAGAGAAGTGGGTATTTCTGTGGATCTTCTTTATGACTGGTGTCTTCTCGTGTCTATTTAATCTTGGCCTCTCAACCTTAATAGCTATGCCAATACCCATCCAAGATCCAAACACAGTCTTATGTAATATTGTTCTTGTTTGTTTTTACTGCAAGGCGATTACTCATCAACTTGCTAACCTGTGGCCTCTCACTAGTCAGACCAAGCAAAGGGGTGAGAGCCTTAAAAATAGAAGGCTTGACTTACTGAAAATATAACAGGCACAGAATAAACTCCAGTCCAGCACCAAAAAACAAAATACACTCCAGATGACGCAGGCAATTGAAGATAATCTTCTTAGATCAGCATCAGCAGTACTCTCTGTGTTAATACGCATTAAGAAGAGGTCTGGGCCCAAAGTCTCCTGTGGGGAAGTCGGGGCTGCTCAGCAATAATGCCAGGAAAAGGGCTTAACATGTGTCTAATTCTAGATCTGATGGGGTCTTGTGGTAATATGCTGGTATTAAACTTTCACCACAAAAAAAAGTATTTTTGTAACTGATTACAAACTTTAATCTGGGGATTAACTTTTGGAATTAAATATGTTTGGAGGTGGTAATGACTGACTTCCAAACTAATGGAAAACAAATTAATCCTGGGAACAAAACGTGCAAAAAGGTGACAAGCGCAGAAACGAGGGGTGTCAGGAGGTCAAAGGGAGAGTTTCACAGAGCCGCAAGCGCGCTGGCAACGTTGCAGCTGGGCTCTGAAATTAGTACATTTTCACAACTAGATATGAAGGGCCATTAGATTCCTCCATTAGATTCCTCCAAAGAATCACTTGCGCAGTTGAAATTTTGACCATATGTGGTCTGATTCATTTACAAAGCCCAGACACAGACCCACATTAGTGGATTTGTGGTCCTCTCTAATGTAATCCGAATCTAAGTGGCACTATAACTAATGCAAAACATCAGTGACTGTGCAAAAGTGCATCCTTCAAATCCCCTTTGACAGAACACATAAAAGCCGAGATCAGGATCTCGGTTGTTCACAAAAAAGCTCAATTCTGGATGAAGATAAAGCCCATTTATGCTAAATATTGACCTCATTATGTCATTTTCAAAACAATCCTGATAGCTGTGGATAATGGGTCTTTAAAACAAACATGCTCGCTAAGGAAAAAATTTATAATTTACTCTATTAGAACTGTTTAGTGAAACACTGCTGAACGTTAAAGGTGCAGCAGGTATAAATTCCTTTGCTAATTGAACAGTAGCCAAAATGTAAATAGCACCAAAAATAAATAATTAAATAAAGTCCATCCACTAGAGGGCGAGCATTGACACTTTCCCTCTGCGCCAGTCAGGACTTATTCTGAGAGAGCAAGCAGCAATGTAGGCTTCTGGTATCCTTTCACCCATCCATGAATCCATGAATCCATCCATCCATCACTCAGCTCTCTTTCTTACTATTGGATGTCTTCTCCATGGAAGGCTGTTTCCTGTATTTTTCCCTCACCTGTGAATTGCAATAAATTGCCATACTTTTACGGGGAGGCACAGGTGTCCAGCTCATGACAGATTTACGCCCCCCCCTCCCCCCCAAGACTAGGTTTGTAGCTTCAGCCCCTCACCTCAGCTTACCCGCTCCTCCTCCTCCTCACCCTCCTCCACCTCCTTTTTGAGCTGAAAATTGCAAATGGATGAAGCCACAGCTTGCAATCATGCAGCCAGAGATTCATCACTCCTTTCCTCTGCTTTTAATCACAACATCACCGACTTACCAGTCATAAATTTTTGCACACACGTGCCTAAAACAAAGGGATAATTAAACTTAAAATTAATTTATTTCCCCATTAAGATTACAAATGGGCTGTCAGATTGCCTTGAAGGAGCATTATGCCCTGAAGAAGATTTTTAAAAAATAAAGGCAATGTTTAAACTAAGACTTAACATGATGAAACCAGTTTAAACTGGAATCCGGCGCATACTGAAGACTACCCCTCAAATCACATTTAGAAATCTGTCACCTGCAGCTTGCTTTTTTTCACCTAATCCCAAACTCCAAGGACCAACAGCCATCCTGCTCTGGTGCTTCAGCCCAGCTGCTCCTGGGGATTGTTCATTAATATGCCTTGTTTGCAGTCATGTCTTCCGCAGGAAAACAATTCTGTTGGCCCATGTGGCCGCTCTGATGGTAATTAACACTGCGAATATTCATCACATTTATTATGAACACATGGTCCTTTCACAACAGGGCATTATGAATATTTTATCTTCATCCTTCTCTGTTATCCACCGATTGCTCAGAGAGCACCTTGGCAGAGGTGAGAAGACGTCAGCGCCGAAACAAACTTTGCCGCCTGAGCTGAGAGATCTTCGGCATCGAATTTTAGGCTCTGCTTTTGGATTAGCGTCTTCTTAACTGCACTCTAGATGATTTAAGTGTACGACTGTTCACCTTGGTTGTCATCTTCATCATTATTTCTGCCTCTCTCCATTTTCTCTCATGCTCTAATTTATTCTAGACAACAGGCCATGATTCTTACTTGTAGCTCTTTGGAAGAGAGAAGTTGGACAGCAGAGCAGGAGTCTGCAAAAGTAATTAAATGCTGTCCCACGAGCCATCAAGTCCATGTAATGAAGACCTAGCCACTGACTCGTCTACCACGCTCCCTCGTTGTCCTCCTCCTCTCTTCTTCTGTTCGGTCTCTCCATCATTGACAACGTCTCAGCCGTAACAAATTACCTTCCCCTTCTCTGCGACCTAGCGACTGTCGCCGCCGTTCCATTTACCTAAGACTTGCCAATGATATAATTTAGCAGCTGCCAGTCAACTGCTCACCTGCCACTCAAGCCTGTATGGTAAAAACTGGAGATTGTCCTGGTAAGACTTTGGTTGGCAAAATAACAAGGGAGTAACTACGGATTAACAACTTTGCTGATAACTCCATGAAAGCAATCAAAAAGTCAAACTCACATGGTGTTAGTGGGGCTGCAAATGAAGAAGACTAAACATGCATGCTTGTATGCTAGCACATACAAAAGGAATGCGTGCAATAATTATACACACACACACAGAAACACACACACCCCTTCATTCAAGCCCGATTTTCCTCTTTTTTTGGAATAGCAAGAAAAAAAGAATAAAGGGAATCCATTTCACTATTATTGAAATGGTAATTATATTTCTCCTCCCCGCAACAATGTCCCACATTCAGTTAATAATTATCTTCTTCAGAGTTGACCATAATGTCATCAAAAATAAAACAATGCGGCAGAGATAAGCATGAAAGGATGCCTGTTTCTTCTCACGCTGCTCGGAGAAGGTTTGTGTTAAATTTAGAAGCTGACAAAAATGCACCGTTTTAAAATGAAGAGGAAAAAAAGTTGTAGCTGAAGATTTATAGCTGGAATACGACTTACACCAAAGCTTCTGTTAATATTCAAACATCCTAAAAAAAAAAAATCTGTACCAAAGAATATGACGCAAGAGTAGTAGTCTACAGCTTATTAAATCAATATTAAGATAAGCCTCGCTTGTGCATGCGGACATCGTTTCATTCTGGTTTCTGTTTCTGAAGTCAAAGTGACAGCAAGCTTTGCCAACAAGGCCAAACGTGCCATTTCTTGCTCTAACTCAGCCCTGCAGTCTGTGTGAGAAGGCGTTTTGGGGAGGCACGACAAAACACAGATCTCCATCTGACAGGATTTAGACAGCACAAACACAATGGAATAGTGTTGTGCTTTAACTGCTTCGCGCTGGCCTGGAGTACTAAAGGCTAAAACAACAACTCTGCATGCCACGTCTTGAGCCACACCTCACTTCTTTAGATTTGCTTCCAGGGAGCACTTTGTCACTTTTAAAGTGGTCAAAGTTCTTCTTTAGTCATTGGCTGTGTTTTTTTTCTCCACTCATTTCCAGTCCAGAGCTTGTACCTGACCATTTTCAGACACTTTCCCCCCTTAAGCCACGTAACACTAACCTTTGAATCTTTCAAGGTCATCTAACTCAAGCGATGAACCAATTTTGTGTCTGATTTATGTCAAATTACACAAGAACTGAACTGAAAATCACCAACAACAGGTCGCATGGCGCGATGAACCCAAATTCTGATCATATTGCTGTCAGTATATATGGAGAGAGTGTCTACAGCCATCTGTAAAACATGGGGGGGGGGAGGGGGGGTTGTGGTTTGGGCTACATTTCAACCAGCAGCGTTGGGGATCCTGGCAAAACTGATGGAAATATGACTGCAGAAAAGTAAGACTAGATTTTGATCCAGAATCCAGTACCATCTGGAAAGCATCTGAATGGCAACAACTTCATTTTTCACCATAACAATGATCCCAAACACACTGCAGTAAAAGCTGGGTCGAGAAACACAGAATGGAACACTATCAGACATAGATTGGCCTCCCCACAGCCCAGACATGAACATTACTGAAGCAGTGTGGGATCATCTTGATACCAGCCAACATTCATGGAACCTGGAGAACTATTTCTGAAGACTAAAGAAATTACAAGAGTGTTTTCCTTCAGGAATTCCGGCTGTGTTGAGGAATAAAGGTGGTTGTACCAAATTTTGACTTTTAAGCTCAACAGAATGGTACAAACTCTGTTTTTGCCTAAACTATTGCACAATACTGTATATATATATTTTAAGAAAATATTGCTAAATCAGTGGAGATCTACCGTAAACAACCTGCTTGGCCTGACCATAGTCACACAACGACCTGACAAAGAAGAGACATTCAGAGCACCACTTTAGCCTTTTCTTCATATCCTCTGACAAACTTTGTCATGGCTCCATGTTAACTCTGCTGAGAGCAATTAAGTGGAAAGGAGCAACTTTCATCCATTAAAATTTCAATCATGTATCAACCCACCACAGGTGACATGTAAGGAGTCATGGTACCTGGTATTCCAATAAAATAAAGCGGTAAGTGGTAAATGCAACTTTAAAGTGCAGCAAAAAGCAGCTCCATTCTTTCTCAGTGAATGCCTCGGGGACCTATTTGACAGCATTACTGCACCACAGAGAAGCACACATACTGTACCATAGGCAAAACAGCTCCACACACTCCCAATGTGCACACTTATAGTGCACATACACCGCTTTATTCCTTCTCTCCCAAGCATTACACAGTAATACTAAGCACCATCAGCGCACACACAAGACAACAATTAGTTAATTCATATAAATTCCTAATATTTCTATGTACCCGCACCCACAAACCACATCTGAAGACCTTCCTTGAATCAGTTCTATTCTTCCTTCCACATGAGTGATGCTGGGTCGACACCGGCTGTTGCTGTTGGCTGCTGTTGTTGCCATATTTAGAGGGCTAGCAATGCATGCTGAGACAAACTGTCAGAGGAGCTCTTTTTCAACAACCAGCTCTGTGTGAGGCGCAGCACAGCCCATATGGATGACCGGAGAAGAGAGTCACTTGGGAAATCGCCACTTACTGCAAGTCTATCAAGAAATGCTGATGAAAGCCGAGCGCTGACCTTGGCTTGTGTACAACATTGCATTAATGAGTGTTTTATTATGACAAAGTTGTTGCAGAAAATATGAACAGTCTGCATTAATTGTCCCAGAGGGGTGAGTAAATTGGCGGTGATTAACAATCTATTCGCGAATGTAAAAACAGGTATTAATTCATTATATAAAGTAATGCATAAGATGGGAAAAAAGTGCCTAGGACCACCGCTTTGTGCATCAGTGCAGGGTAGACTGAAGTTGTCTGGAAAACTAAATTACGCAGCTTCCCCATAAATAATGCATACAGCTCCTGCTTAGGCCAGTTACAGGGCTTTTACACCAAAAGTGCAAGTTTGGCACTGTACAGAGGACAGCATATGGAAGAAGCTGCAGAAGCAATGAAATGGCAGTGATTTTCTACGTGCAGTGGGATCCAGGCATTGTCAGGACATAAAGTTTAATGCGCTCTGCTTAATTTAGAACGACAGTGGAAACATTGATTTGTGCAAAACAGACTCTACGCAATTATGAATGCTACCACTGTCTCCTAACGCGACTTGAATGGAAATTCTCACCTGCTGCAGAAAATATCAAATATAATGAGACAAACAGATAAAAACCAACAAAAAAAAAAAAGAACAATGTGCATCCTTGTGCAACTGATTGCTCTTACATACTTAGTTCAAAGTGGTAATCGCAATCATTCATCTCGTCTTTTTATTGTCAGCAGAGGAAGGTGAACCATCATAAAAAACTCCAGACAGAGCGAGATTGTGGATTAATCTCCTTTCCTCCTCCTTTAGTCTCCTTCCCTTACATACAAGCATCAATCCACAGACAGAGGAAGTGCTTTAAATGAATCACTGATTCAAGCTGTGATAGATCAAAACTGGATTATTATACAATATTAATTACAGGGCCTTCAGCATGTATGCACAATAAGTCTCACCCACACGCAAAAAAAAGCCTCTGTAGGGACTTTTCTTGCAGGAAGACTATATATACTGCTGACTGCTGTGCACATACAGGCAAACACACACATAAATAAAAGAAGAGACAGATAAAAAACCACATCAAAAGACAAGAAAACTTGAGTTTACTCATCTCTTCCCCTGCTGATTTTCCATGTGTTGTTGTTGTGAAGATGAGACAACACTATCTCTATCTTGACACACAACAACAACAACAACAAAATATTAGCTCCGCATCTCTGCCCGTGCAGCTCAGAAGGTTTGATGCTAATGACTGATGATCTCTCTGGTCTGATTAGTGAGCTTAGCTTTGGTGTTCTCAGTGTGAGTGGGCCAATGCTGCCTGACATCAGAGATACCCCCTTAGGAACACACACAGTCATGAAAAACTAATGCACTGATTTAGAAAAAAAACACAAAAAACAAACAAACAACAACAACAAAAAAGAAAAATCCCAGCACAGGAACACGGCTAAGCATCCACGCCGTCCTCCTGCTACGCACTCAAACCATGTGAGCGACAAAAGCATACACACACAGGCTGACACACCCTCACGCACTCTCTATGAGGAATCAGAACTCATACACAAATACGCCAATTTGGTGTGGCGCATTTACAAACGCACATTTGCATGCTTGCTGAGTGAGCTTGCTTGCACGTGCACAAAAAACAATAAAGAAAAACCTTGTTAAGGG
>VUQJ01028613.1:0-10496 GCA_015108635.1 Andinoacara biseriatus | reverse complement strand
CCTATGCTTTTTGATAGTATGTAGAAGTGGACAAAAGTGTCCCCTCCGTGATGTAACATATGCTTATATATACAGCCAGAAGAGAAAAAACCCAAACGGCACAGCATTAATTATTCATATCACCTATTAATCTATTAAAATATTAGTAAAACGATGTAACTGTAAATTAAAATTTCTAACTTATCTCATGGGAATATGTAATTAATTCTTGCATTTCACAGTTTCTGTTATTCTTGGTCCCCTTTGTGAAACGCCGCTCAAACCTGAATATATTCTAATAGTTTTGATAGTCCTGAAACTCCTTGTACCTATAGGTGTACATATAGGTTATTACTGCAAATGATAAGGCAATTACAATTTTCAAATTGGCCCCTCTGTGATGTGCAAAATACTGTGGAATGCCCCTAAAAGGATTTTTAAAAAATTCAAATATCTGGTATGAAGAACTAACCCTACAATGGTTAGGAGTTGATATTCCAGCCCATTTGAGAGCAAACCGGAGTGCAAGCTGCCCACAAAACTAAAATGAGTTTGACACCCCTGCTCGACCAAGTCAAAAGTAGTCTTTGTGTAGTAGTCTACACAAATTCCTCCAGAGCTGAAGACAAAGCATAACCAAGAACTAATCTCATTAATGACAGACACTTCCACTGAGAGCCACAGGCATGCAGTGCTACTTTTCTACAATGGTAATCCTAGAGGTCCTTTCAGACTGACAAGTGACACCCATACTGTAGCATACTGGTCACAACACAAGCACAGAGGTCTGCTTTGTGTCTGGCAGCAGCACACAGTGAAAGCATGTCACGGTCAAACTTCAGAGACAGCACGGAAACAGGAAACTCTGTTTGTCCGTGTGGCCAGAAGCTGTACCCCCCACCATCCCGTGTCACTGCAAGGTGGGTGGGTTAATGTTAACTCCAGGCTGTCACAGAAATACATTTATCACATCCCAGTCTGAAGGGCCTGAAGTGTAACCACAGAGGTGCAGCATGCATGGCGTTTTCTAAATATATGGTCAGGCTGAAGGCCTAAGAATGAAATATGAATACACACATCCTCTGGGTCTATTACTGCTTACTTCAACTGCAGAGGGATTCTCCTCCGTGGTACACTTAACAAAAAATAAAACTTAAGAGAAAAAAAAACAAACAAGTTTTCTTACAGAGTAAAACAGCAGAGCACAAAACAGGCAGCTACTGTAGTTGATGCTTACCTGGCTTTAAGATCAGAAAGCACTGCATTAAAAAGAAAAAACAACACCACCACACTGCTGGGAGACTACTGAGTATCGACTGAAATACAGAGTAGAGTAGTAGATCCATTAACATGGGTGCCTATTAAGTGCTAAAACACTGTATGGTGAGTTATATTAAAAAAGGAGGAACTGGGAAGCGTAAACTGCACAAAATATTTCAGAGCTTGGACATCCACAACAACTTTTCATTTTAGAAAAACCACAAAAAGAAAAAACTAAGCAGGAAAAAAAGCAAAGGCAAAAAAAAAAAGAACCAGAGATTTCATTGCTTGGGTCAACAGTGGCAGAATAACGCATAAAGTCATTCCAGGAGAAAACATACAGATGTGGTCAGATGTTTAAATTTACTCATCATGGGCATGAATGTCAGAAATTTGGGGCTTTTAATTATTTATTTGAACTGTTCTTTTTCCAGGGTGGAATGATTGTACAGCATACATCTTTACTGACTTCAAAAAATAAGAATTGGGTGTGCAAGTTTGAACTTATTTTGGATTTTCTTTAAACCACACAGGGTAAAAAAAAAACAAACATACAGGCTCAAATATATGCATACACTCAAATCTTTTAATAAGTGGTGCTGAAGGTTCTGCAGCGGCCTAACTTGACATGGTCAAGGCCTATTCATTTCTTTGTTTGTGATCATGATTGACTACAACTGTTAGTTCTTCTTTGCCAGCATAAAAAGGATTTGACAGCACTCATTGGACTCACTGATACTCAGTGAAGATCTAAGAAGGAGAATTGTTGAGTTATTAAGATGTGTCACCACTTTGCCAAGTCTGGAAGATATCTTAAACTGTCACCCTCAGATGAAAGGAACAGGAACAACCCAGGAAACACCAAGGCTCAAGTCTGCCATGAACAGGAAACTGCTGCAACACCAGCATCACTGTCCACAATGAAGCCAGTTTTTCATCGTCATGGACCCCCCGGTCCCAAAATCAACACCTTAAAGCTCGACTGAAATTTGCAGCTGCCCACACGGAGAAGCCAAATGTTTTCTGGAGACAAGTTATGGTCAGATGAGACAAATATTTAGCAATTTAACCACAATGATAAGAGGTGTGTTAGAAGGAGTAAAGGTGAGGCTTTCAACCCTAAGAACTTTGTACTAAGTGTCAAGCGTGCGGGTGGTAGCATCATGCTCCGGGGCTGTTTTGCTGGTACATTGCACAAAGTGAATGGAATAATGAAGGAGGACTGCCTCCAATTTCTTCAGTTTCCCCTCAAATGAGCAGCTAAATGGTTGAAATTTGAACACAACTGGGTGTTCCAACAGGATAATGATCACAAACACACATCAAAACTGGTTTAGGAATGGATAAAGCAGGCTAACTTTAAGCTTCTGGAATGGCCTTCCCAAAGCCGCAGCCTAAACCTTGTTGAAAATTTGTATACTATGCTTAAAAACCAAGTCTGTCCCCGGAAATCAACCAGTTTTAAATGAATGCTACCAATTCTGTTAAGAAGAGTGGTCAAATATTCAGCCAAGATGATGCCAGAAGCTTGATGGCATCTGGTCAAGGTGCAATTAGCTGAGGGACATTTAACTCAATATTAGTGGGGGTATATGTATATAACTGAGGCTGTGTGTGGATACTTTTGACCCTGTGTGGAGAAAATCCAAAATAAATTAAACCTGTGCACCCAATTCTTGTTTTTGAAAGTCATTAAAGATGCGCGCTCTACAATCATTCCACTCTGGAAAAAGAACAGTTCAAAGAATTCATTAAAAGCCCCAAATTACCATGATATTGTTGAGTATATCTAAATGTCTGACCACAACTGTAGATTAGAAATAATCAAAACACAGTAACGGGAACATTGCTTGATTAAATCATGGCAATGGGACTGGTGAAACTAAAATCAAGTTTGTGAGTCTTGCTAGATGTTTTGCCTCAATTCTTCTGAGTGATAGGACCCAATCAGGAAGTGAACATAGTTGTCTGTTTAAAAAAAGCTTCAGCTTTTCTAGAATAAAAAACCCAGTGCTGGAGTTTTTCAATGAAAACTGGGTCAGCAGTGGTTTCTCTCTTCTCATCTCTTTTAGTATTGTGGATGCTTCATAGAGTAAGAAAATGACATGTTTCAAATCTGAAGCACACTTTTCAGTATGGATGTACCCTTACACTAAAATGAATAGATCTACATCAGTCAAATTATGTGTGAGGTAAAGTAATCTTGAAAAACAGCAATCATATATAACCCCCTGAAATTGCTTTGAAAGGGGTAAGAGAAGGATTATTGATAGTATCATTAAGAAGAAAAGTCCTCAGGGGGAAACTTGGTTTATAATCTGCCTTTCTGAAGATGATGGCCCTTTATTATGGATTAATGTCATTTTTACTATAATTTTACTAAGTACAACCATAACTAACTTATAATAAGACACACTAACCTAATAACCCATTATGTGAGTAAGACTCAAATCTAATACTCACATCGCTGCCAATGAAACTACATATAGGCTGCAAAATCTTTATCTTTATTCGGTTCATTTACATCACAAGTAATCAAATGAGAAAACAAAGGACTGCATGCTGAAGCTAAAGCTTATACAGCACCTACTCCTGATACAACGTGCAAAACAAAAGGAAGATTAAATCAACTACATCTTTGAACAAAAATCATGACAAAAAAAAGAAAACAAAATAAGTCCACCTGCACATGAACGGAATCCAAAGCATCTTCACACTACCCCTTAATCACAATACTGCATAATTTTGTTATTTCTGTACAATTTTTTAAAACAGCTTCAGTGTGCTGCACATTTAATCTTTGTCACGACAACACGTGAAAGATACACTATGACATTGCATATATATATATATATATATATAAAATTTACTCTTAATTTGTATTTGTAGCCCCTCATTTTAAACAGCTTCTGGATACTAAGTGGTAATTGTCTATTGTATGCTTGATTTAATGATTTAAACTGCAGTATGATGTACTAAATCCTTGAATTTGCATTTACTTGAATAAATAATTGATTTGTTGACTCAGGACATGGTTAGCTTGTTGTCAGTCATATTCCTTTTCTTTTGTAGTAAAAATATGTTTGTCTTGTGTACCCCCCACACAGTAAGCTATATATGGAAGTGAATATAATTATAAAATATTTTTGACATAACTTGAAGTGTGGGGGAGGCAAAAAGCAGAAAGCCAGCTAAGAGCTGTTACTGTTGCTTGCTGCCAGTTTTGTAAGGGTGGGGAAGCATGTCTGGAGCACATCTGGAGGATGATGCCCTTACAGTAAGTGTTGATGCTGTACTTTAGCCCGCAATGAGTCAACACTGAGCTGTTATGCATCAGGCAGAGCTGTGCTGGCCCTTTCTCCTAGAGTTCACCAAGCTTTGGTGAGAGGTCACCTCTATTAATCCGAGCTGCAGGTTGTAGAGGTTAGAATGATATTCAGGGAGAAAAATAATCCTGTCTGAGTGCGAGGTGGCTTTTCCTTAAACCTGACAGCGTGTTAACCCGCTTCAGAAAGTAAAGTTTTCATTTAGCATTATGTGTATCCAAGACAAAAGGCGACACTAGTCTATTAGTGACCCCTCTTTCGTCTCGTCTGCCCCCCTTTTGTTGTGCTTGCAGATGAGGAATAAAACAAATCTGAGATTTTAAAAGCGCCTCCGCCACCGAGTAGCTAGCTGCTGCACTAAGTCTCGTAAATGAAGCTAACTCAACTTTGTGTTAGAAATGGCAGACTGGCTGGAAAAGCAAGCTAATGCTACTAAACAGACTTTCACGAACATAGACGTGACTTACAAAGACAGCGTTACATCTTCGCCCTAACCGCCAAGTTGCAGTTGGCTAATATTTCTTCATGCCATTAATTTGACAGAGCTGTGACAGCCGCCGTATGTCCTGACCCCCGGGTAACATCACGGTACAAAACAGCCACCGCTGCATAAAAACGCTCCTATTTCTGCATTCATTTTCTCCGCAGCACCCTTCAACCACAAATAGACAGTGAAATTGTTCAGCAAAAGCAAATCTGACTCACCAGTAAACTCCGATCCGCAGGTTACAAGGTGTTAAAAAAGGCTGTTTTCCGGCTGAGTCACTCCACCCTCAAACGCCCATTCTCAAAAGACGGTCAACGGCAAACGGAAAGCTGATTGGACAGCCTATCATCGCTGTCGCAGTTGATTGGCCCGTCCTCGACATCTGTCACGATATTGACCAATCGCGTGCTGATGCGTTGATCGTTCACAACATCAGACAGCTTTCGTCTTGTCGCCTCGTGTCACTTCACTTTTACTCCGGGAAAATGTAAAGCCGCCATCTGAAGATGCACTCAACCGAAACCCACCCTTCATTCAACAAATAAGACATATCTATCTATCTATATTTATATCTATATCTATTTATCATAAATCCCCCCAAAACACATTCCATACTGTATCAAAAAACAATGTAGATCCCGCTTTTATGGTCATTTGTGCAACAGTGAAATCGGCGTTGCTGTTGTGATGGCACAGCGGATACATTTGGTTGATTAATCAAAACCTACTCAATTAATGTTCCCCCTAATGACTACGATGGTTTAATGAAGCATATATTCTCTGCTTCCAGCCTCTGAAATGTGATGAAATGTGAAGCTTGGCTACTCGTCTGTGTTATTTAAATTCTGTATATTGTGGGCTGTTTTTCACAAAACAAACACAAACAAAAAAACTGTACATTTGGAAAGGTTGCGAATTGGACAGATGTAACTTGGGCCATTATTTTTTAAATTCCATATATTGAATAGTGGTGCGGAAAATAGTTATATTAATGCTGTATTTCGCATGATGTACAATTAATAGCCAATTGAACATACTTTTTTTTGTTTTTGTACACCACCACAGTGGCTTAAAAATGATGTGATCGAAGTGCAGACTATCAGATCTCAGCCTGACAGAGCATTTTTTTTTCAGTGATTAAATACAAAAATTAACGCAGAGATATTCAAAAAGTATGTTAGTTTCTCCAATTACTTTTGAGCCTCTGAAAATGGGGAACCATGTATAAAAAAGGCTTTCTAAACAATACATGCAAAATATTTTAAAAACACCTTGAATTAAAGCTGAAAGTCTGCGCTTCAGTCACACGTTGATTTCAAATCCACTGTGGTGGTGCACAGAGGCAAAAATACAACATTCTCACTAGAGGCACAAAACCTCGACCAGTTGCAATTGAGTTGCTGTTAAAGCTGCACTCCTCCTCTTTTAACACCAGGGAGCAGTAATGCACTTTTGATAATGGCCAAAAGTGAGCTGGAAAATGTTCTTTTTTATGCTGTTAGTTTTTGTCACCTATTTTGACTGAGTAGGCACAACAGGACGCAGATGAAGGCAGAATATACTCTTTATAATGTGCTGCCATAAAGTGGTTAGTAGTTGGTTAAAAGCTGGTGATGAATGCTGAGGGTGTATCTATTGAAGCCATTTTCTAATGATGCAATGATTGGCCTGCATTTGTTCTTTCAAAAAAATAAACCCTCATATTACAATAATAAAGCCTAAAAATCAGTTAATTCATATGCGTTTGATACCGCCTAAGCCCAAGAGCAAAAATCTCCCTCCTAATATGCACATGACTATGAGATTCAGTGCCGGATGGCTGCTTTTATGTTACCTCAGATGGTGGGTCTCTGTGATGAATTATAGACAATAGGTTGAGGGCAGTCAACAGTGCATTTATGACAGATAATAAATGTGCGCTGCCAAACCAAGCCAATTGAAGTGTGCCGTTCTGGAATGGAAAAAGAAAGAGAAAGGAGTTCATAGGCAAAAATTTTGATATTGTGTCAACACTTTATTATGCATCACCACCATGCAAAATCACTGCTATGAACTTGCTCAAAAATCAAACTAGATATATTTCACACATTTATGATTTTAGATTACCCAGTCAGTTTAGGAAAAGTGGCAAGCCAAAGTTTTGTGCACACTCTGAAAATACATCAAGAGTGTGTGTTTGTGTGCAAGTCAAAGAAAGATTTGTGTAAAGGCTAAAAAGGAAACAATGGCAGATGATCTATGATTGAGCCTTAATTCATAAATCATTGATAGGACACACTTTCCTCAATGCCCTTGATATTGTAAATGTTGAATTTGAGCAATCTGGATGCCTTTGTGTCACCTTTGTCCACTTATTAAAAAAACAAAACAAAAAAAAACCCAGCACCTCCAGACATCAGAACCAGTCATCTATATCTTATATTTAATTGACAATTTATAGACAGCATACATGTTTGCAGACCAAACCCCTCTGCATACAAACAAACCCTGCTAGCATCAGTATTACCATGTTGAGTGAAGACTTCCAGCACTGCTGCAGGTTTTGTTGTAAGCTACATGTTCCACTGACAGGTTGAATGAACTTCAATGAGAGGTCATCCGATCGGCTAAGGCGGTGCGCATTATTACTACTAATGTATCAAATAAAACAAATGCATCTGAAAGCAAAAAATGCAAAAGCAACTCAACAGCAGCTGTAAGAAATATGCCAATATTTGATCATAGCAACCCGGCCAGGGTAACACATTTACAAAAGATTTCATTTACATCATCATCAGCTCCAGCGTAATCTCAGGTTCATCAGCAGGTAACATCAATCTGATTTGAAAGAATCCAGGTGTCCACCCTGTGCTAACAGTGCAGTTGTACGTTTGCTAAACAACTGATATAAAAAAGGATAAAAATTAAGAAAAAAATCCCCAAAATCGTGTTTTTTTTTTTTCTTCTTTTTTTTTTTATGGCACCTGTGGTATAAGAGACAGCTCAGGAATTAATCTCTTTACATCAGCTCACAGTATTACCTTAAATATGTGCTTGGTTAAAAAATATATCTTTACATAAATGTGTTTTATGGTTGGAATTAGCGTAACTTAAATTCTTCATGTCCCCAGTGTTCTATACGGTCGATCCAGTGTTGTCTCGTCCAGTGTCTTCACCTGTTTTCATATTGCTCACCTGTGAAGATAAAGACCAGGTTAGAAGGGCTTAACTAAGAAAAGGGAAGGGGGGGGGGTGAGTGCTATTACAGCTAAGCATTAACAAAACAAATGGATGTAAGGATAACTGGGTGTTTGGGTTATTCTGGTAATGTGTTTAGTCACTTTTAAATTCATATTTTTGTTTCAGGAACCTGCATGAATCATGTGTCTGGTATTCTAAAACATGGAGTATTAGTACAGAAACCTGAATACTGTAGCATGTTTTTGATCCCTGTTTGCTGTGTGGGTAAGTGGTTCTGACATTTCAAAGAAGAAATCAACCTATACAAATACTGCAATGATGACCTACAAGGTTAAGACTTAAACTAAGCCTGACACAATATTTGATCTTCACTGCGTGAACCTTCATGGTGAAAAGAATTCACAATAATTATTGCAGTATCGAAAGAGGAGTAGAAAAAAAAAACTCTGGTCTACAAAAAATATTTTTTGTTTGCTAATAGGAATTTCAGGCCAGCTCTAGTTTTTAAAATTGATTTCAGCTATGAAATCCAATTTAAGCTTGCTTTATGAGATACACATCATTGACCCTTTGACACTTGAATATCAATATATCCACATAACGAGTAGAATTTTAACCATTTACTACAACAATTGTTTGAATGTGTTCATTCTGAAACAAACCAGATGATACCAGAGATGCCTTGAAGCATATTTCTGTCAATTTAGCTCAAAATAAAACAAGGTCAGCGCACTCAGAAGGGTTTGAGGCACTTGCTTTTGCGCTTGTACTGCACGTCCATGTCCCTTTTGTAAGAACCAACAGTAGTCACCCATAATGCTTAAATTACATTTTCCCTGATATCTGTTCTCCATCACTTTATATCTTGATGAAATCTTTCCCCATGCTCATCGCTGACGTCGCCCAGATTTGGTGGGAAAAAAGTGCATCTTCGGTGTAATTCACTGATATGCCTTCAGCATTTTATCCACTAGCTCAGCATAATTCACTGCTCTGTAATTCCCAAGTAAATTCTGGACAATCTGTATGACTGCTTCCCATGCTCCTGAGTCAGTTGGCTTCTGTGTCCTTTTGAACTCATCATCAAGCATCAGTTTACGGATTTCCAGACTAACAAGAACGCCTTAATTTTGGCTTCGCTTTTCTCGAGACCAGACTTGTTTCTCAAACCCTGAAAAGCATTGCCGTTTTTGTCTGGTCATCGTAGTTGTCCAGTAATTGGAACATCATAACTAAAAAAAAAAAACAACGGGATGTGCTAGACCCGCAACCCTGAACAGGATAAGCTTTGCAGTCAGCAAGTGAAATCTTTTAAAGTACAGGTCAGAGAATCTCAGTATCCAGACACAGCTGCGCAGAAGCACATCATGGGAGTGACTCAACCCTAAGAGTGACAGGTATTCAACATGTTGGTCTGGATGCCACAGGTGTGGATAAAATCAAACACCTCAATGAGAGGCATATTGGATTTGTGCTCCAATGGGCATAAATTAGATCCAAGTCCTCATTAAGACCCAAGTCTTAATAAGGACAACACCAATGGTGAAGTTAATTTAATAATGTAGTGGCTTCATCATTTGTTCATCCTGGGTGACGCCCTTAAAGGCAAAAGAAATGATGGACTCACCATTGCCCCTAGAGGCTAAAGAAAATAATGTATGAACTTAGTGCTGCAACCCACACCTGTGGTGAGTGAAGCTTGCTCTTTTGGTATAACCCTGAAGAAGGCACAAGCCAATATGCATTGGTATATTTTTAATGTCTATAGTATAGTAAAATAAAGCCCTTTTATTACTTTTCCAAACCTATCCTGAGTGCCTGGACTGAGATTAAGATTAAGGTTAACTTCCATCCTTTAACCTTTTATCCAATTCAGCAGGGACACGATTAATGCAAAACAAAAGAGAGAACGGGAATGCATGTAAATGTATTTAAAGAGGAATGCCTGCATGTAATGACCAATAGAAAGAATATAACAGTTGGTGCTTGGCATTTCTGCAGATGTTTATGTGAATTTTAAAATGATTTGTTGTTGTTAAATGATGTACACTATAAACAAAGCAAAAGAAAAAAAATCTACAGCTGACAGTTATAAATAACTTACCAGTCACCTGGACCTACGTGGTCACCGCTGCAGAGTCACCTGCACCACATAATTAAAACCAGCACAGCAGGTCAGAGCAGGTACTGACAAGGGGCATTTTAATAATTCAGAACACACAATATGCCACCTTCTCCTTCTATTTCAGTCTTGGTAAGCTATA
>VUQJ01028612.1:4740-37683 GCA_015108635.1 Andinoacara biseriatus | reverse complement strand
CCCCCTTGTGCCCCCCCCCCCCCCCCACTCCGCCCCCCCCCCCCCCCCCCCATGTCTGACTCTGACTCCTCCATGTTGGACCCCAGCTGCTGATGGTGGTCCTGGTTCTGCAGCAGGTGTAGAGCTGGCTCAGGAGGCTGTGCTGATATTAATGTCCTGAAGCACTGTGTAAATGTTTGCAGAGGAGACACAAACCAGATTCTTTCATAATTAACCTCAGAAAGCGTGTTCACCTTTTTTTGGACTCAATTCACCATCACCCAGAATTCATGTGTGGAAACAGCTGAACAGATGTTGGTGTAGAGCAAATGCACCACCTGGAGATTATGACTCCAGCTGTGGCGTGTTTGAGGACGGCAGCTGTGAGAGAGCAGATGTCCACAAACCCAGAACGTCCTCTAATTATCAGACTGAGGTGGATCATTGAGACGTGTGTGTGTGTGTGTGTGTGTGTGTGTGTGTGTGTAGCCTCCAAGAGAGACTGCATCGAGCGTTTTAGACAGAGCACCATCGAGAGGATCAGCCACGACGACGACATCATCTGCAGCATCGAATATTCACGCATCGTGCCGCTGGAGAACGGAGAGGTGAGGTGTTTGCTTCACTGTGATGTCATCAGTGAAGCTCTTTAATCAGTTTCAAAAAGCCGTCGTTAAAGAGCCGTTTCTCTGACGTGTCTGAACTGTGACAGACGTCGGTCGCTAGAGTAGAATAAACTAGAGATTATTACAATCAGAATAATAAATGATTCTAACCAGCAGTAGTTTCAGGACTTTTTCTGGAAAGAAAGAAGATCGTTTGCATGTTTTTCATCTCATTCATTTTTATTTATTTGTTCCACCTTTTTTTTCTTTGGGAACATTTTCAGAAAAACCATTCTGCTGCTCGTCATCATAAATACAGTTACAGTTACTAAAAAGAGGACGAGTGTTATTAAAACATCATTTAACTGTGAATCCTCTAATGAGATCAGTGTAACTGGATTAAGGAGGTGGTTTCCAGGATAATTGGTTTAAGTTTCAGCACCTGTGTTTGCAGGTAGGTCCGATAAAAAGCCGTGAAGGCGGCGTTTATCTAACCGTGTCTCTGTTCTCTCGCCCGATGGCCTCAGATCGTCGTGTCTTTGGTGAACGGTCGCCCGGGGGCGATGAACTTCTCGTACTCGCCGGTGCTGAGGGAGTTCACCAAGGCCACGAACATCCGGCTGCGCTTCCTGAGAACCAACACGCTGCTGGGTCACCTGATGGGCAAGGCGCTCCGCGACCCCACCGTCACCCGCAGGGTAAGCTGACCCGCCACCCTGTAACCACGAACTCTGACCGGCCGCTGGCTCTTTATAGCTTAGAAACTGAACCGAATGGATTCATGTGTCGGTTGGTGTTTGTTTCCACCCTCATCTGTTCATCCGGGACAGCCGTCACTGCCCGAGGCTTAAACAGGAGACAGTCAGATCCAGCATGTGCTATAGAATTTATGTAGGAAGATGTAGTTTGGACATTTTGTGGAATATTTACTATGTATCCAAATTTTATATGAGACTCACACTCGTCAGAGCTGTTAGATGGAATCAAAGAGATTATAAGATTAGCTTTAGCTTTAGCTTTCTGACCTTTGGACAGAGCCACACCAGCAGGTTACACCTGTTTCCTGTCTGCATGCTTTATCACCGCCCCTTTTCAACAAGCTGCATTTTGATTGGACAAACACATGGATTGATGCAGCATCTTCAGTGATGTGGATGTTCCTGGGCTTTGTTATGAAGGACACAATCAGCTGAACTGAGCTTCTTCTGAAGTGTGTCTAGATTCTTCATTAGACCTGAGGTGTTCTCCTGCTTCATCATCTGAACATGGCACCTAGGTACCTCCTGGGTGAGGCGGTATATATCCAACTCGGAGGAGACCCTGTCCCAGAGTACGGATGGAGGATGGATGGTTGGATGGGTTCTGGATGTCTCCTCATTGCTTTATGGACTTTGAGTGCCGTTAAAATTGTAAAACTACAGAGAATGAATCCCAGATCAAACCTACATGGATGTGCTACGCCTGCACCACCTTCTACCACAGCTGCACCACATCTGGATGTTTTGTTCTTTGTTATATGTCGTGATCCCGTCTGGAGCGGTACCCTTGGCATTGGAAAATGATGCTGGAATGGTACCTGGAGCGTCAGCAGCTGCTGCAGCACGAGCGTTTGTATTTTCCTCCTCAGTCATTGAGATTTGAAATCTGCTGAAACTTGGTACAAATACTGCTCGTGTTGATGTTTAGCTTCACTGGCCTCTCCTGCCTTGTTGTCCGAGTCCTCTGAAACTAAGAATCGGCTGAATGAAATACTGTGATATAGGTTTGAGAGCGGAGCTGTGAAGGCAGCCGGTCTCTTGTTGTGTGTCAGTGTGTGTCTGAAACTGCTTTGTGATCATAACTCCTGCTGTGTGTGTGTGTTTCTGTAGTACTACTACAGCATCAAGGACATCAGCATTGGAGGACGCTGTGTGTGCAACGGACACGCTGAGGCCTGCGACGCCAAAGACCCCAACAACCCCTACAAGTAAGAGTCTAAATACACACACACACACACTTGAATCTGTGTCTGCACCCACACTGCTGCCCACATCAGTGCGCACACACACTCACCAGTGCAAATTACAACCCTCGTTTCCCTCGAGCTACGAGTCTGCTCTGAAACACGAGGGCTTCAATTACGGCTGTCTGAGGTCTCGCTCCGTGCCAGAGCTGTCAGGTCTCCACGATGACATATATGCGCATACCTGCAGCGCAAATAAGACGCCAGATGTGTTTGAACCTGTGCTGGAACATGAGGGTAAAGCTGGCATTGAGCACAGCCTCAGGAAACCTGCAGCTCTTCACTGAACTCCAGTCGTCATGGTGTGGGAGCAGCAGCTTCACAGCCAGTAAATCACAGCAAAGCTGGTCGTGGTGTGATGATGCACTGAGCAGCTGAGTCACAGCGAGCTGGCCAGGAAGCAAAAGGTGCACAGAGAGGAAGTAGGAATCTCTGAGACGGCGAGGAGGACGGCGAGGGGGACGGCATGTTTCTGATAGAGGCAAAGATCTCTGACAATCTGCAAATAAAAACTCATTTTCCTTCTTTAGTCTTTACAGCGGAGGACAGAGAGAGTGTGTGTGTGTGTGTGTGTGTGTGTGTGTGTGTGTGTGTGTGTGTGTGTGTGTGTGTGTGTGTGTTACAAGTATAGGTGATTATTTGCATTACAGACAGGCATAAAGCAGCATGTCTGTGCATGCACACAGAGAGAAAACAGGTAGGTACACACACACACACACACACACACACACACACACACACACACACAGACTCGTGGAAGGCATCTGGAGACAGCCTGATGCAGAGCTGCTGTTACACATGATTAATTTGGGAATTTGGGAGGAGGGGGGGGGGAACCCACAGCTGCTGGGATGCTTTAAGCCGTCATCCTGACATCCTGCAGATATTTACGCTGAGCTTTAATTGACACTTGATGAAGAGATGCAGGTGGCTCAGGGTCCCGTTGCTGACCCAGAGGTCGGGGGGTCTCTGGGCTGTAAAACACTGACATCACGAGAGCTTCAGGTTGTGATATTTGTGTTTCGTGGCTCATTTGCCTGGATTATTGTTTGCTTTGTCGCACTCTGATGTTTTTGTGTGTTGGACGCAGAAAAATCTGGAAGCAGCAAATAAAGTTTCTCATCCCTGAATAAAGACACACACAAGCACGATCCTCCCAAATATGGCTTTCCTCCATATTCCTGAGTGTTAGATAAGAAAATGACCGTGCTTCAGTAATTTAAAATATTTATTATAATCCTGATGGGTTTCCTGCACGTGTCGCTCACAGCAGGAAATGTTGGTTATGCTTCAGGCGCTCAGTTAATGGTGTTAATCGCACATCGGTGCAGTCGGAGCTGCAGGTGTGTGTCGGGCGTTTCTGCTGCTGGTCCTGCTTCTCTCCACATAACTCCTCCACAACGTCACCTGTGACATGGAAAAGGAAAGGCAGAGGGAATTTCATTCCCTTTAACCTGCCGCTGCGCTCGCTCACCTGCAGCCTGCACACACACCTGCAGGACGTCCGGACAGAGTCCAGGCTGATCTCGCCGCTCAGACGCAAAGCAGACGACCACGATGAGGTCACGAGGGATTTATTAGAATTCCTTTATCCTGCGTTCCCATCAATCCGACACCTGCCGGCACAAAGCAACGTGACCTGTTCTGTTCCCCCGACCTTCATTTATCTCATTATAGCAATATTTGAAACATTTTGATTAGAATATAAACCAAACGTCCGTCCCTCTGTTTACACAGCCCCCCCAACAGGCTCTATACCCACAGCTGCAGTCAGCTGAGTCTCACTAACGGAGCACAGCAGAGTGTTTAAACAGTGTTCTGAGATCAGTTTAGCTCAGTGGAAAAATCATCTTTCTCTCGTGCATAAAGGCAAACATTCCGATAGTTTTTCCCTCCAGGAATGTGCTGACATCCGTGAGTCATGCTGTGCTGATCATTCCTTACATGGATGATTCTCATTGTCTCATTAATAAACACAGTAACAGCACAGCGGCGGGTCTGCGTCAGCCCGCCGTGTAGTTCTGCTGCAGGTCAAAGGTCACGGGGTGTCAGGCAGGATCGCCGTGGTTACAAATTAACACAAAGCAACGATCTCTGAATATGAATCATAAAGGTGAGAGTGTGGAGGTATCACACACACACACACACACACGAGGCCGGCCGACTCCGTCACTGTCTAACACAACTGGGACCAGACGGTGCTGACGGAGCAGGTTCACAGCTGAGTGTCCCTCCTCAACAAAGTGCATCATGGGAGCCCCCCAGCAGCTCTGTGGGGTGATACGGTCCTATGAGGTCTTTAAGATAAGACGGGCCTGATTGTGTGTGAGAAGGATTTTCAATAAGTCAAAGCTGTGGATTCTTTCCAAGGTTGTTTCTAACACGTCTCTGCAGGACTTAAACCTGCGTGAGGAAAACAGTTTCAGGTTAATTGCTGGAAGATGTTTTTGATGCACATCTGTCCAGCTGAATGAACGTCTGCAGAGTCTGAGAAAAGGTGGAGTGTGTGTGTGTGTGTGTGTGTGTACGCAGAGATTACAACCAGCTGTCGCTCTGCTGCAGCCACGGAGGCCCTGAGGTTTCGATCCTGCTGTAAACACACCTGACGGGCTGAAGGCTGATCCGCGTCTGCAGTTTATCATCGGACTCATTCACACGTTATCTGAACACACTTTGTCCCATAAAACCTGAGAGAAAAGCTCCAAAACAAACACGAATAATCAGAGATTCTGTCGCCCGCGGCTGCAGCAGGTAGAACACTGTGTCTAATATTCAGTCAGGAACAGGTCACATCAGCATCAGGCTGACAGCTGTTGAAACAGGAAGGAGCGAGTTGGGTGGAAACCCGTCATTGAAAGTCGTTTCCTCGATGCAGCTGACCTCCACAGGAGGAAGGACAGAGGGAAAGGTGATGGAGAGCCAGGGGGGTGGAGGGGCTGTATGAATGCAGCTGATAGTGAAGGTGAAACAATCAGTGTGTGGAAACACCAAACTCGTTATCAGCTCAGCACATCTACACACACACACACACACACACACACACAGGAGGGGGCTTCATGGAGACAGCAGCTGGTGACACCTGGAGGTTTAAGTTGTTTCAAGTGGAGATTTTGGCTGATTTGTGGGATTCAGATCTTCGCACTTTTCACACTGTGAGGCCCAAACCTGAGACTGACTTCCTGTTCCTGCTGCTGCTGCAGCGTTTGGTTGGTGACGACTGCAGCAGGTAGATTTTTGTCAGCAGGTGAATTACGGTGTCACATGGCTCCACAGGTGTATCTGTAAATGAATCCAGGCTTCAGGAAGTCAGATCAAAGAAGCAGCTTCAGACTGTGTGAACGACTCTCAGAGTTTCTTCTTCATCCTGTTGTGTCCTGGTCTCTGCAGGCTGCACACTAATCCCATTAAAGCCGGCACACTCGGTCCATGGAGGAGGACATGAACCCTCACAGCTGTGTGTGTGTGTGTGTGTGTGTTTCAGGTGTTTCTGCCTCTCAGTGTAGTTTAAACTCCTGCAGGAGTCGGTCTCACAATGAAGAATATTTAACAATCGGTTATTAATTTTCATTATTCGGATCATTTACTGACGTGTTTGTGGCAGAATTTGTGACATGTGCTCGTTTCATATTAAAACATATTCTACATTCACAGTGTTGTGAAACCGTCTCCAGTTTTTATCAGTGAGCTCAAAAATGTGACTGCAGGACTGTTTTCATATTTCACGTTTTTAATGCATCTGACCCGGATCACACGCGCTGACCCACTTTGATGGGAAGGTGAAAATTTTGAGATGTTTAAACTTGTATTTTTCAGAAACATGTTTGATCCTCATAAACATTCAAACCCGACCTGAGACTGTGACCCTGTGACCCTGTGACCCGTTTACAGGTTACAGTGCGACTGCCAGCATCACACCTGCGGCGTGTCATGTGACCAGTGTTGCCCTGGATACCACCAGTTGCTGTGGAAACCAGCCACGACCTACAGTGCCAACGAGTGTGAACGTGAGCGCTCACACACACACACACACACACACAGAGGAACGTGTCGGTTCAGCAGACCGCGCTGGCCTTGGTTAATGACTGAGCGCGCTCACACACCCTGTGATGTGGTCTGATGTCACAGATCAGGTGCTCGGCCTCCCACCTGCTCTGTTTTCGTTCGGCCGTGTTTGGGGGGGTCGGGCACCTTAAATGTCGCTGTAAAAAGTGCTGACCGATGTTTTTATCCGCTGATCAATGTGTCATTGGCACTGTGGGAAAACGGGTTAGTGCACAGGTCCTGACCTGCGCGGCAGCTGTTGCAGTGCATTGTGGGATTTGTAGTACACATGGTGGGAGCTCTAATTAAAGCTGTATGAAATTAAATCGCAGGCCAGAGCTGACTCGGGTTTGACGTGTTTCCTCTTTGCTTTTTGGAAGCGTTGAAGCTAAACTCCCTGATTTACAGTAACCTGTAAGGTGTGACCCAGCAGAGGTTAAAGGGCTTTAACTCGTGTCCTCAGCGTTATCAGCAGAACCTCTGATCCTGGAACAGCGTTTCCTGTTTGGTGTTATCAGAGCTCTGCTTCTATCTGCACACGGGCGCCGTCTCCTATCAAAGCTGCAGTTATATTTAACAGGGCGAGCAGACGAGGGCGTCCGTCAGAGACTCTGTGAACTACAGAAACTGCACACACAAATATTTACCTACCATTCACCTGTGGCTCCATCTGTGCTGGCTCCGCCTCCTCATTTGGAGAGCAAAGGTGTGAGTCATACAGCTGACTTCACATGTCGGAGCAGAGAGGAAGAGGAGCGACACACACTCAGCCTTAGTGTGTAACATGTGAACACACTCGTGTGAACTTTGTCCCAGATAAGAGTCCTGAATCCAGCCGAGCTCCAGACAGACGTGCCCACACGGACACTCTGAGAGCGCTGGCTTCTTATCTCAGCGGCAGGGCAGCGCTGGCTCAATAAACCAGCGCTCCTTATCCTGCACACTGATACTGTGAGAGGTTTTCTCAGGGCTGAGGACCATCTGAGCCATAAAAGACCATAGATAGACCATAAAACCTTTATCTGCCAGAAACGCGGCGTTTCAAAACCCGACTGAAGCTTTACTAGAATGAATCTAAGTCTGTGTGTTCGTGTGTTACAGCAGCTGCTGTGCAGTGAGACCTTTAAACGTCCTGCAGGACGGAATCACAGCTCGGAGTTTATTGAAGCAGTTTCTGGTGTTTGGTTCATATTTTTATCCTCTAAATCTCAGCAGCGATCCGGGGAACAGTTTTCCCGGGAATACTTGGACTCAGAAGTTTCATAAGTGCCCTGCATCACTGAGAATAGTGCTAAATACAAATGAGCTGAGACCTGGTTTAATGAGGGTCGTGACTCTAATTCGACCAGAACATCGTTATTCTGGAGCTCTCGGTCGCACCTGACGCGTCGTTACCTGTGACGGATGTTTTATTACCTGCAGCCTGCAACTGTCACCGTCACTCTTTCAACTGTCACTACGACCCTGAGGTGGACCGGAGGAGCGCCAGCCTCGACATCCACGGACGCTACAGAGGAGGCGGAGTCTGCCTCAACTGTCAGGTAGCTGACACACCTGAACCTGTGTGTGTGTGTGTGTGTGTGTGTGTGTGTGAGAGAGTCATGATAAGCTAAATGTAACTGGAACGTTTACCTCTCAGCATCACACCACCGGAGTCAACTGTGAGCGCTGCATCCCCACCTACTACCGGTCACCTGACCACCCCCTCGACTCCCCGCTGGCCTGCTCAGGTGAGTCTGATCCTAATTTAAATGTTTCCTTCACACAAATCACAGCTGTGGTCGTCCTCGGTCCATCATCCTGACCTTTGCCCCCCCGCAGCCTGTGACTGTGATTTGGAGTTCACAGACGGTACCTGTGAGGATCTGACAGGTCGGTGTTTCTGCAAACCGAACTACACGGGGGAGAACTGCGACTCCTGCGCCAGCGGCTTCGTCGACTTCCCCGAGTGTTACCGTGAGTGTAAAAACACCTCCGAGTGAAATCTGAGGTCCAGCTGAGAACAGAAACCCGTTTCCTTCCCACAAACATCAAACTTAGAGGCCGGTTTTTGAATCAGAAGCTCAGTAAATTTACTCTGTAAAAAAATCCCAGCCTGTGTTTGTCAGAACGTGCCGGCAGGAAGCCGGATTTAGGACACAAAGGAACTTTGTTTAACTGACACAAGAGAAGAGAGGTGAGGCGGCAGGTACAGGTGAGGCCACAAAACAGGAAGTGAAACAGAACACAAATACAAACTAACCTTCAAAGTAAAACAGGAAGTAACAAAAAGACATGAAAGCTGGGGGGGGTGGGGGGGGGGGGCTCTGTGAAACTCGTCCCTCCCCCCAAATTAACGTAACACTTAAAAACTTTAAGAGTTTATTTTCCAGGGTTGCAGTGATGTGCTGTGAGCGCTGATGGAAAATCATATCCGAGATAAATACTCGAATCTTTGGAAAATTCTCGTTGCAGCAGCTGAAACGTGAAAAACGTCACTCAATAAAATAAAGTGTGACTGAAGGTTAAAGGTTATCGTACAGAAGGAGCGCTGTTAAACAGGAAGCAGGAAAACGCTGATCTTCATTTCTGCTCTCTGTCCATCAGCCGTCCCCACCTACCCCACCACCAACAACGGGGAGGCCAAACCTGCAGGAGAGATCATCAGTGAGTGCAGCACACACACACACACACACACACACACACAGCCTGCAGACTCACACAGGCCTGTTTGTGGCTGTAAGCATGAGTAAAGGTGCTTCATGCGCCGTCACAGCGTTTTGGTCCCGCTGACAGAAACTCAGCTGATACAGAGAAACTGGGCGACCTTGACTCAGTGCAGAGTCTCAACATTCCCACGTTCTCCTCCAGCTGCTCGCTCAGGAGTTCTGGGAAAATCTGAGCATTTGTTGTGTGTCCCCGTGTGCAGACTGTGAGTGCAATGCAGCAGGTACCGTGGAGAACTCGTGCAGGGCCGACCCTCGAACCGGGACCTGCGTCTGCAAGCCGGGTTTCACCGGAGACCACTGCGACGCCTGCGCGCCGGGCTTCTACGGACTCAGCTGTGAGGGTGAGCCCTTCGTTTTCTCCCGTTTCCACCTGGAAACACGTCAGAAACAGCTCAGCAGCTGCAGCAAAAAGTGACATTTCATCCCATAATCAGAGCTCTCATTTAGAACCTGCTCAGACATTTATTATTTCTTATTGCACATGTTTGATGCTGCAGACATGCAGACGTCTCCTTTCAGAATCTGCTGTCACAGCTTCAGCGTCTGCGCCACAAAAACTTTAACGTTGGCTCGAACTGTGACCTTTGACCGCAGCCGTCCAATCACAGAGCAGCACAGAGCTTTGTTTCAGCACCACAAACAGACACGAGGAATTTCTCAGTTTGTTGCCACCCAGGAGCACGAACACACACACACACACACACACACACACACTCCTGAGTAAACAGCGAGCACTGAGCCATTGTAAATAGCTCCGTGTTAGCGGGTTAGAGGGTTAACACATCTTTACAATAAACACACACACGCTGCTCTCTGTCATTCATGGTTCTGTGTGTGTGTCTGTGCAGGTTGTCAATGCTCAGGTCCAGGCTGCCTGGACGGGTCATGTGACGTGGTTACTGGTCACGGCGTGTGTCGCAGCGGTTTCCAGGGTCCTCAGTGTGATCGGTGCGCTCCGGGTTACTTCAACTACCCGCTGTGCCAGCGTGAGTCAGCATTCCGTGTTTGATCCGTTCTCCTTTCCCAGGGTCTGCAGCTGCCGGCAGGTCCTGAAGCTCTGCTGTGAAAGTTTCTGTCTGTGCGCTAACCTGTGCACAGGTAGCCCAGGGCACCAGCTCACTCCATGAAATCCGCTCGGAAGCTCCTGACATGCTGCTTCTGTTCAGTCACTGCAAACAGGACAGAAATAAACAGTTTGTGGTGTTAAAGTAACTTTATCAGTTCTTCCTCAGCCTGCAGACGCGGAGCTCAGCATGCTGCTCCCTGATAATCTGCCTGCCCACAGAGCCGGAGCATGAACGTGACATCCTGGGTTGAACGTGACGGATGTCGGTTCAGTCCGAAACCAAACCGTCCGCGCTGCAGCAGAGCAGCTGATTACTGTTACGGCAGTTTGACGATGTTTGGCAGATAAAATCAAACCGGCTCAGACGTCACATGCAGACGGTTAAAGCTTTAAAGCTTTAAGCTGGATCATTTTTCTAGAATCACCGACCGCGGTGATTCCCAAACAGGAAACAGCTGTAAAGTGAATTTAAGTGATCATGTTGGGACCCGAGCGTGACATAAACCACGACTGACCCTCTGACTGTGTTTGCAGTGTGTGGATGCAGCGCGGTCGGCTCTCTCCCCGAAGGCTGCGACGGCGCCGGCCGCTGTCTCTGCAGGCCGGAGTTCCAGGGTCCTCGATGTGAGCAGTGCAGGTCCGGATTCCACTCCTACCCCAACTGTCAAGGTACGCACGGATCGACACACAGGGAAAACCGATCAGACAAACACGCTGCAGGACTGCACACACTCGCACGGAAACACCTCCTCATGAGGTGTCGCACCGCCTCGTTAAATTTTATTGGAGTTCAACATTTTTAATGAAAAATGAACAAAACGAGGCCCGTTTACAGGAAAGCACACTTTGGGTTCAGGGCTCAGGGCCTGAATCTGGACTGAGTTCAAACCTGGAACCGTTCAGACTGAACCTGCTCCTTTTGAATCAAACACCCTGAAAGAACTACAGCAATAAATCATATTTACAGGCAGATATTAGCCGACCTGCAGCGAGGCTGCCCCCGGTACCGAACACCGAGTCCACTTTAAGTTCTCCTCTGCTTTCCCAGAGTGCACCTGTGATCCTCGCACCTCGCTGGAGTCCCGCTGCACCGCGACGGGTCACTGCCTCTGCCGGCCCAGTTACAGCGGAGCGTCATGTGACCAGTGTGCTCCCGGTTACTATGGCTACCCAAGCTGCACGCGTAAGACAAAAAAACACTTCAGACTTCCTGATTTGGGAATTTCAGAAATACCATAACAGGAAAAGCTCGAATGAATGCACAGGAATAATATGTGTGTGTGTGTGTGTGTGTGTGTGTGTGTGTGTGTGTGTGTGTGTGTGTGTGTGTGTGTGTGTGTGTGTGTGTGTTCCCAGTTTCACAGATGGGTCTCTGTTCAAATTAAAAAAAAATTTTTGACAGCACTTTTTTCCCTTTAAACTGTAGCAGTCGGTATATGTAATTTGTGTATTTAAGAATAAAAGCAATACAACAAATATATTTTTAATCAAAAAGCGCATCAACAAATCAACCGTATGATCATCTCCATTGTCAGACCTATGCTACCCAAATGCTGACTTTAGCATTTAAACTTGTGCGTCACCTTTTTATGTGCACAACTGTGACAAGGCAACAGTGTCATGCTACTCTGAGAGGGGAAAAAAAGGTGACGTGCGCGCACACCCGCTGGCAACCATCAGTACAACTGCTGCATTTTGGTTATGAATGTAGAAGTGGGCGTGGCCTGCTGATTGCAGCCAATAGGGCAAGCTCTGGATATCATGACACAAGCTGCCTGTGGCACTTCGCACCCCACTGCAGGCCAGACCCCAGCAGCAGGTGAGGCATTTAACGGGGGCAAACACTGCTGACAGTGAGTCAAAGTGACAGACAGATCACACTTTACATCAGCAGCAATCCCAAACCACAGCGCGGCAGTCCTCCGCACCAACACCTTCAGTTTCACTCTTGTGTCATCACCCTGTTTTCCCCTCCTCACCTAAACTCACCCCGTATCCTCTGTGGCTCCCATTTTCCCTCCGAACTCACACAGGAGAGGGGCCAAGGGGAAGGGGAAGAACAGCACTTTAGAGCAACAAATTTCAAATGTTCATGAATGTTCAAACACTACAGTCCCAGAGGCAACATTCTATTGATCGCATACGATCAATGCCTTTTATTTCTTTTGTGTTTAAAAAGCAGCATTAGGTATCCAGACTAGGTGAGAGACTAATTAAACGTTCCAACAAAGAGATCTTGCACTAATCACTGGTCCGAGTGCAGCCTCTCCTCATGAATACTTCATTTAAAGTAGTTTGTATTCATAAAATCATCCTAATGACCTCAACTGACTTCACTCTGCAGTGTAATGGGAGCCTCTGGGCATCTGTTTTACTTTCTGCTTCGGTATTTGTGTGTGTGTTTGCTTGCAGAATGTGTCACACATTCTGTGTGTAAGTATACTGTTAGAAATATTCGTCTTAACATGTCATGTCATGTCAGCATGAGCTGAGTAATGCCATTTTGTCAGACTTAACATTATCAAAGTTATGCAACAACATCTGCAATCTAAAAAAAAAAAGCTCGCACACACCCGTCTGCAAGAAGTCTGCCGTCTTTTACTTCCTGCCTAACTTGTGCCTAACATGCTAAACAAAGGAAAAATGTCTTAACAGAATCATAGACTGCTAATCACTTAATAATGTATGATTTTCTTCCAGTTTACACAAATTACATTTTTTTTTCTAAGCAAAAAAAGGTAATAGAGAATGTTTGCAAAATTTTCACATTTGTTTTTCCAAAAATTAAGTGCAGTGCAAAAGTTTTGATTCATTACACATGTGCAAACATACATGAAAATACAGTTTATAAGACTAACAAAGAGTTTGTACAATTCTGACGAGCTCGAAAAAATACTTGGTACCTAACTTTGGTACTCAATACTTGGTGTGACCACCTTTATTCTTCAACACCTCTCTGAGGCAGCTTTCTTGCCATTTCGTCTTTAATCAGTAGCTGCCTTGTGCTCCTTTCCTTGTTAAGACGATCCCACACTGTGTCAATAATGTTGAGGTTTAGGTTCTGGGGAGACCAATCCATGACTGATTGTGTTCCATTGTGAGCTTGTCGATCCAGGTATGTATTTGTTGCACTGGCACTGTGTTTGTGCTCATTGTCATGCTGAAAAATGAAGCCAGTGCCAATCAGATGCTTTCCTGATAGTACTGCATGGTGGATCAAAATCTGATGGTACATTTCTGTGTACATAATTCCATCAATTTTGACAAGATCTCCAACATCAATGGCTGAAATGCAGCCCCAAACCACGAGAGCCTCCACTGTGAATTCATCACTCCATAAGACTTGTTGCTACTGATTTTCAGTCCAGTTCTCGTGTAATGTGGCATACTTCAGCCTTTTCTCCATGTTCCCCTTCCTTAAGAATGGCTTCTTGCCAGCCATCCTTTCACTGAGACCATTTCTGAGGCGTCAGCAATGGATCAACTGAAGGGCCAGATGTATCTCTCAGGTCCTGTATTAGGTCTTTGCTGGATTATTTCTTAAGGACATGACTTTCAGATACTGCTCATATGCTGTAGATAGTATTTTAGGTCTGCCAGTTCTTCTTTTGTCCGCCACTTGTCCAGTTTCCTCAAATTTTCAAAGGACCCACTTCACACCGTGCTAAGTTATGCCACGTTTTTGATTAATAGCTCTTTTGAAATCACCTTGTTGGTGCAAAAATACTATTTTCTGGCTGTCAAACTGTGTTTTCTTTGATATTTCAAGGATTCAACTAAAGAAATGGAAACAAATGATGTGTTTTTGTGGCAGGCTACTATTAACAAACTGCCAAAAGATACAATTTAAAATGGCTTAGGTACAAGTACTGCACTGAAAATAGTGAAAAAGCAGCCAATGTCCAAATAAAACCTCTGAAAGACCTTCTGAAAGACGGGGAACTATTGTTCAAGGTCACTGTAAGACATTAGAAATGAGAAAGTCTGGCTCCTTGGAAGCAAAATATAAAGACCTTAAGCATGGCTCAAGACTTTTGCACAATATTGTATCTATTCTCACCATGCAATATAGACAGTGTTGTTTCTTTTAAATTCATCAGTTATTTCACAGCAGCTGATTAAAGTAGGTATAGTGAGTAATTATTTTTATATTAATAATAATTAGCATGAGTATGAATAAATTGAAAGGTGTTAATATTAGTGAGAAACAGAGAATTATCACTCTATACAGTTTCAGTCTTATAATATCTTTCTTGGCATCTGATTTCAGAAAAAAAACAGACATTGTAAAAAGAAGCTATTTTACTAATCTGGTCAAAAGAAAAAATATGACAAGTTCTAATTGTAATTAAATACAACCTCAGATGAAGAAAAATATAAATTCCACGACATATTACTTCCTGTCATTAGTTATTTAACAGGCAAGCCAAGATGCCAAAAGCCAGAATGCAGAAGCCGTGTGTGAAATATTAAGTACACCTCATGCTCCAGAGACGACTATGACCTGGATGACTGAGAGCCTACACAGACACCCCACACTTGTAGAACCACCTTTAGCTGCAACAATCTGAAGTAATTATTTTTTGTACAATTTTATCAGTCTCTCACATTGCTGTGGAGGAATTTTGACTCACTCTTTTCAATGTTGCTGTCATTCATTGAGGTTTATGGTCATTTGTTTATGCACAGCGCTTCGACGGTCCTGCCACTGCAAATCAACCAGGTTGCATTCTGGACTTTGACTGGGCCATTGCAGCATCTTGATTATTTGCTTTTTTGAACCATTTTGTTGTACATTTGTGTAATTATTGTCCTGTTGCGTGACCCAACTTGGGCCATGCTTTAGCTGTCAGACAGATGGCCTCACATTTGACTCTAGAATGCTTTGAGTCAACCATGAACTCCTCTGTATACCAATGAATACAAGGATGTACAAGGGCTGTGACTATAAAACAAGCCAGAATCATCACTCCTCCACCACCGTCGATAATTGGTATGAGGTGTTAGTGTTGATATGCTGTGTTTGACTTTCACCAAACGTGCCACTCTGCACTGTAGTCAACCATCTACACTTTGGTTTCGTCTGTCCAAAGGACATTGCTCCAGAAGTCTTGTGGTTTCTTCAGATGAATTATGGAAACACAAGTTATGCTGCCACGTTCTTGATAAAGAGAAGAGGCTTTCTCCAAACAAGCCATACTTGTTCAGTCTTTTTCTAATTGTGCTGTCATGAACTTAACATCTAACATGTTAACTGAGGCCTGTAGAATCTGACATGTAGGGTTTATAACCCTTCTTAGATTGACAGACAGCAACAATTACTTATTGTTGGGATTGGTAACATTTGTTGATGATCAATTAATCAAATGACTTTGATTAGTAGCACCTGTTTGCTACTTACCCTCTTAATTCCCAGGGAGGCAGTGAGGGTGTCCCTATTTTTCACTCATGGATTCTGAATTTTGGCTTAATTTCTGAATAAATAAAGGTCATATTTTATAGTTCATCTGAGGTTGTATTGTGGCTACCTGCCAAATTATTTGTTTTATTGTATTCTTACATAAAACCTTATTGAAGAATTAAACCACGATATACATGGTGTTTCACCATGACTGCATATATAAATAAACTCTACAATCCTATTGATCACACTACTTGTGGACCACTGTACAGCTAGCAGCTAGCATGGTGCAGAATTTAGCAGCCCAGAAGCTGTGTCACGAAAGCACAGATAATTCATAGAGGATTTTTTTTCTTCTGCGTGAAGCTAACACAGAAGTGCTTTAAACCTATTTTCTGTTTCATGGCCAGCAGTTACAGAAGGAAACTGCTGGCCACCCCTGACCTAAGTAAAAACTTTCTTTATAACTTTAAGGCTTCAATGGCTAGTTTAGTGATCAAAACATGAAGTTCCTTTTGTAAAGGATTATCCAGGTCATGCTAATTGGCTAATGAGTCTTAAGTCATCAGTCAGGTATCCCCCTCGGTCGTCAGGTCCAATTTCAAAACACCAAGATGGCACAGCAAAAACACACAGCTTGAGGCTTCGTAATAGGACTTCATTAATCAATAGCTGGTGGCAGTAGCTGTGTCTGCATTTTATACACAGTCTACATGTTCATTACCTTAATTTAAAATGTGGCAAGCCAGTACTGTCAGAGAGATGCTGAATAAAGAACATAGCACTTCTTTCTGATTCATTAACCTCAAAGTATGTCATTTTCAAGAGATAAGGTCTCTATCGGTGCTCTTATTGCCTAAATCTGGTATGCATGCTCATGCAACTCTAAGAGAATGTTTTTACAAGCATGCACTAGCCAGCCACTTGGGGCAAAGCAGCACAGACTCAAGTCTTACATGTTCATATCCTGCAGCCATATCTGGTCAGCTAGAGTTGTAAATCCAGCAGGACAGATCAGTGCGGTTTATTTACACCTGGGATGAAAATGTTTTGAGGGGCTGTCATTTTAGTGATGTGCGCACGTAATGCCACGGTGAACCAAAGGTGTTGTGTGTGTTTTTTCCGCAACCGAGACACACATTTAGCTTTTGATTAATGCTGGGGAGTGATAGATGGGTAAATTGTCCCTGGCGTATGTCTCCGTAGCCTCCCCGCCTACTGTCTTTCCATTTATCTCAGCCTTCTTCCCCTCATGCTCTTTCCCTCCCCTTTCTCCAGCAGCAGTAGGAAAACTGGGGATGTGAACACACACTTCTTTGCCAAGCCTCACAGCTCCCCTGGCACCACACTGCAACATAACACCTTCCAAACCATCCTCCTCCCTCCCTCGCACTGCACCCCTTTTCCTCTCTCAGCACGGCTGAACAGCATGTTTGATTTTACAGGAGCTAACTCTGCTAGGGTTTGACCTTTATGGGTTTTCAAGGCCGATACTGATATTTTTGGAGTTAAACTGCTGATAGCAAGAAAGTTAGGTACTTTCACTCTATCATTTGTTGAGAGCAGAAAAATACCCGTGAAATAGCATCAGATCATCAGAAAAGGAAAAGCTCCACATAAACCAATGAAACTCATAGAGGTGAATCAGCAGCTCCCTCAGTGAGTGAGCTCATCTCAATATGGAGTGAGACACTAAGATTTTGGCATATTTTTGAAGTATTGTCCATTTGCTTCCATTAGTTTGGTAAATAATGGGGTAGGCAGCAACAAACTCATCAAGTGAGAGACAAAACTTTAATAAAGTTGTTAAATATTGTTAAACTGTTCGAGTGGGAAGTGTTGAATGTCTAAAAAAAGTCAGTCTGGAACACAATGTGAACTATCTGCTATCTGTTTATCTCTAACTTACTACTAAATGCTACATGAATTATGCTTAAATCCTGTTCAATGTGCAGAAATTAGATTAAAAAAGCTAATCTAGTAAATCTGGCATCACCAAAGCAAGAGAACAAAATCATGAATATACAGTTTATCTTGAAAACCTTATAAAACCACGGGTTTAGTCTGGAATCAAATTTGTGTCAAAATAATTCAACGTAATTTCCCAAGAATCATCCAAAAATAAATCAAGTCAGAGTGAATACAAATAAACTTAAGCTCAAAGAAGCAACTTAAATCACTGGAATGTTTGATTAGCATCTACATGTAAGCACCTTTCACTTCCTGAACATTCAGTATTTTGTTCCCTTCTGCAGTCAGTTTTTCACAGGTTACTCTTTCAGTTTATGTTCAGTTGTCTTTTTCTGTTGATTAGCAGTTCAATTGATACATTATTAAATAGTCACATAATTTTAATTCATTCAGTGGCCAACATTTCATGCAGTTATAATTTAGATTGTACCACTTGTTGCGCTTCTGGTCCATTGGCATGCACGGCATTACCCGCCTCCACAAGGGCTGAAAAATTCTCAAATTCAAAAAAGCAACAGCTGAAGAAGAAACGCGATGTTATTATTTCATATATATTAATGATTTTATACATACACTCACCAGCCACTTTGTTAGGTACACCTTCCTTGGTTTTAACGAGTGGTTATTTGAGTTACTGTTGCCTTCCCATCAGCTCTCAGCAGTCTGGCCATTCTCTTCTGACCTCTGGCATCAGCAAGGCATTTTCACCCAGAGAACTGCTCTTCGCTGAATATTTTACCCTTTTTGGACCATTCTGTGTGAACTCTAGAGATGGTTGTGGGGGAAAATCCCAGGAGATAAGCAGTTTCTGAAATACTCAGAGTGGCCTGTCTGCCACCAACAATCATGATATTCTGATTCTTGGTTTGAGTTGGCCTTGACCATGTCTATACGGCTAAATGCATTGAATTGCTGCCATGCGATTGATTAATCTGTATTAAGAAGCAGTCGAGCAGGTGTACGTAACAAAATGGACGCTGAGTGTATATTTCTTTGATTCACAAAGAACGTAATCATAATCAGACTGAAAGACCCTTTTACCTTTAGACTCTCTTTCTGTGTTTTTGTTGGATTGGAGGTTTGTTTAAGGTTTACATTCTGTATTTTTATTTGTTTTTCTTAGTCAAAACCGTGTTAATGATTAGAAATACTTAAAAACATTTTCAAACGAGGAACCGCAAATATCAAAACCGCCATATCTGATAGATCAGTATCGGCCCAGGATATTGGTCTAAACCCAAAGTCTGCAAGCCTGTAACCCTGACAGGATGTGTTCTCTCTTACTCATATTTTTCTCTTACTCCTTTTCTCTCGCCTTTGCACCTCCCCAGCTGCCTCCAACATAGTAATGACAGTTTTATCAGTTTAACCACGTTTGCCATCTCCAGGACTGGGCTGCTCTCCAGTCCTGTCTGCTGTGTGCTCAGCTCCGCTTGGCTAAAAGCAGACACTAACAAGAGCCCCTTGTATATCCATTATGCAGATCTACCATTTCTACCACTGTCAGTGTGCATGTGCGTGTGTGTGTATATGTGCTGAAACCCGTCCAGGTTTAACATATGGAACCCGGCTGCCAACACCTACTTCACTGACACCTTAGTCTCTTCCAAATACAGCTTGACTCTTACATTTTTTGGGGGCCCTGAAAGTTAGGTGGAGATTTAAATTAAAAAGAAAAAAAAAATCTTAGTATAAGTCACACACATTTGCAGGTGTGTATAATTGATTTTCAAGAAAATTCCAAGAAATATGAGGTTTGACTGCATTGCATCATTAAAACAGGAAATGAACCCGTCTTTAACACTGTGCTTGCCTTAAACTTCACTGTAAACATTTTTTGCACTAAGAGCAGCAGGTCCAACACAACTGCAGTTCAGGTCATTAAAGCTTAAACTCTAATACCATCTCATTATGTATTGAAGTCATCCCTAGAGCTGAAGCAGCATTCACACCGCAGTTCTAAATCTTACTCCCCTCCCACCTAAAGATAGACTGCAGCTCTTTTTATAGAGGGCTAAGATGCAGAATTGCATATTCTATTTCAGATGTCCCAGGCTCACATCATTGTTTGTTTTAGCAGGCTAACCTTCCCCGTGTATTTATAGGTGTCAAGGCCAGGAGAAAGACCACAGCAGCTCCATAAATAAGCTGCCCGGGCCTCCAGCGAGTGTCCCAACCAACAAAAGCCCAGTCATTTCACAGGCCATTACCTGGAGGTGCCTCGCAGGGAGGCTGGCCTGCACTCCGAGGCAAGGGAGGGTTGCACAGCTTTGAGGGCAAGAAGACCCGGTGGGAGGAAGGGAGCTGTTTGGATTAATAATAAATATGGTGATCTGTTTTCTGTGACCGGAGCCTATGAAAATGCGATGGAAGTAAATGGAAAATAACCAGCTGTGATGTTCTGCATATGAGGCTGTTCGGAGCTATAGCTCATACAAGTTTTCACTGTCATCCCGAGCGCCTTTCATCCGCTTGCCTTTGCTTTCATCCACACAGGCTGCTACTCTCTCCTCTCCTCTCTCTCTGTCGTTCTCTGAACTCTTGGCCCCAGGACCCTGTTGGAACCTCACCCAGATGGCCCCTGGCTCTTAAAAATAGATGAACCAAAAAACATCACACACTTGCACAGGCCCACAAAATCCACTCATGACGTCAGACGTCAACAGAATGTGTGCGCACTTTGTGTGTGTGTGTGTCATCGCTTATCTCTGCCTTCACAGACGCTGTGTAGAAAGCCAGTCAGCAGAGGCCACAGCCAGTGCACTCCACAGCCTCTCTGGCAGCCGGACCTCGCTGTGCTGAGGAAACTGCACCCTGCAACACAAACAACCCGGCAGCCACAGCAGCGCTTCTACGCCGACTGCTAATCCTGGTACCTCCCTGCGAGGTGCAGCACTGCAACACCCACACGGCTTTAGGAAATTGCTGTCATCTTCCCCCTGGCTTTAATATGGTTTTCCCGAGTGATGAAATATTCAAAAGCATTGTTTCGCAGGGCCATTCTACAGTGGCATTTGTCCTAAATATTGCTGCGCTCATTTGCTGGGTGGCGACAGTGATGATTCCATAAAGCATATGAATGGAGAGAGTTGTCATGTGGATGTGGCTGAACACTGAAGGCTCATAATCTTAAATCAGAGGGGAGCACTGCTGACTGGCACAGTAGGGGTTCCAGCAGAACGGCTACAACTGCTAATTTGTCTCAGAATGGCCTTTTACGATTTCAAGGGCACCATAACTTTTATTTTATTTTCTGAAAGAATTCGAGCTACACACACACACACACACAGTGTGTGATAAGGTAAGATAGCAGGATGAAAGCTGTATCTTTGCGTGTTCTGATCATATCTTCCGGAATACCTGCGATTCAAATATACGAGCCTTCTCTGAGTGCATACTTAATGTCAATGGAGCATAATGGAGCCCTGTATGATAGAAAATTCACCCAACCAGTCACAACATTAAAACAGGTGAAGAGGTTTTTCTGTTTGCAAAGGGAGCACCACATTTTTGCAAGCTGCTGAAATACCTGTAGCTCTATGAATCTCTTTCAAAGATCACGGCAATCCATGTAGCAGTTTCTGAGATTTAACAAAAGAGAGCTGTTACCAGAGTTTGAGTTTGAATTACAACTTTAACTTTGGAGAGCAGCTGAGTGTTCATCATTTGGTTCTAATTAATCTCAGCGCTGTCATTCTTTGTACTGTTTGAAACTGACTTAAGAGCCGTCTTGATCTGTAATTTTAGTGCCCGGCCACAAGCTCCGCCCACCTGGCACATAAAACAAACACTGAGGGTTGATTGCGCGAGCTGTTCAGTCCGGGTCACATAGCATGTTTGTTCAGTCAGAGGTTGCGAGCGGCTCTTGATTGAGGAAAAGCTTTTGAGTTGATTCAGGCTGTGTGTCACCGGGGTGGGCCTGTGTTCATCGTCATCAGCTCATAATGACACCAGTACCACCGTGAATATTGCAACCCCTCCGCGTGGGTGGTTTTCCCCTGCATGTGTGTGTTTTAGAAGTGGGATTCAGCAGTGCTTCTGCCCTTGATCCTTCTCACTCTCTTGTACCCCGACCCCCCCTCTCTCGTCCTCTTTTCTTCATATTCTCTTCCCCTGCGTTTCCTCGCGTCAACGTCTGGAACTCCCACAGAACTCCCAAGCAGCTCAGATTCAGAGGAAGCCCTTCCTGGGATTAACACACACACATACACAAACTTACTCGTCAGATTTACCCTCTCTCATCTGTCCTCCCACAGACATCCTGTTTGTCTCCTGCAGCTCCTCTACTCCCTCAAATGAACATAAGCCAGGGTACGCTCTGCATAAACACGAGAGCTGTTTTTGACGAGAAGGCCGCACGGAAGCTGAGAAAACTCCAAAAAACAACTGCAGTTCCTCTCAGCCCGTCTCTCCGGCTCACAGTTTTATCCTCTGTCACCTTGTGTTTTTTTTCCTTGCATATTTAGAACTTGTTGATGCCGTGGATCAAATTCAGTGACAATCAGTTTTAACCAGGATCTGGGTCCTCGCCAATCATATTAACACCACGTTTTCGAGCAGTACTCCTGGAATGAGAGAAACCTTGTTGATTTTTTCTGTAATCAGTTTCCATTATCTCTCGCTGCGGCGGTAGGCATCAGCTCTCCGTCTTGTCTCCTCATCCGTAGAGCGGTCTATCCAATCCATTTTACCCAACTGCCAATCTCCATCATTTTGATCTTGGTTTGTCTGCTCTTCCCTCTATTTTCTGTCTCCCTTCACTCTGCCCATGGCTAATCCATTACATCTTCTAATGACTGTTGTTTCGCTCTGTAAAGAAAAGTGTGGTGCCGACCGGCATTTCTGAAGCCATATATATGCATTTGTATGTGATACTAGCACCTTCTCTGCAGATTCTTGATGCTGAAGAAGATCCTTTATGTTCAGTGTGGGTCACCATTTGTATAAGGACTCAACAAATCCACTTAAAACGTCGTTATTTTGAGTTCCATATTTTTATTCTTTGACTCTACTAAACTAGGTTTGCATAATTCAAAGTTTAAAATAATTCTTATTTATCTTTACTGTTCCTTGGTCCAGCTCTTCAGGTCTTCCACAGTATGAAAAAGCCACTTTTGTTCCATTCCCCCTCCCTTTAAGCCCACTTTCTTCTGATTGGCTGCCCCTCCTAAACAACAGGTCTGATTAGCAGGTGGGTGGGTTTCTGAGCTCACAACCTATTTGCATGAGATGACCATATACGGTGTACTGTATGGTAAACAGCAAACTCTGGTTGACTAGAATTAGGAAAAGATCACAGTTTGGTAGTTTTCCAACATTCTGCATTGTATAAACGTAACAACACAAATGCTTTGACTCTAAAACTTAACAACACAGTAGCTTACAGTAGCTTCTAGTTATAGCAAGAGCAAATGGCATATGGGGTTCTTTCCAGAGGTTAAGTGCCTTTATGGATAATACTTCTCAAACTAATAATCCACAGACACAGACTGTTTGGTGCCCTTGGCAAATGTTAGCATGCTAAAATACTTGATGAACATAGCAAACAATACCTGCAAATATTCACTATGTTAGCACTGTCATAATGATGGACTAAAGATTCTTGATTTGCTCTTTCATATCTTGGGGCAACTTTGAAAATAATTAGCCAAGACATAAGCTATTTATTCAAAATAGACTTTGTGTCGCCAAGTTGGGAAAAATCCATGTGACTGGAGCATGTTCTCCTCATCTACTTGCTTTCAGTTTTTAAAGCATTTATAGGCATTAATAAGCTCATTAGTTTTATCTTATGGAGTCTGATTCTGTCCCATCACAGGGCGCAATCATTTTTAGGGATGCAGCTAGATTATATCAACTATTGTAACATTAACAATGTGGCTAGTGCTTAGCAGTGATTGAACTATGAATGATGGAACTGTCAGTTAGTAAATTAAAGTACAGGTGGCATGATGATTCATTCAGATGCATGAAAAAAGTAAAAACAATAAATTAAAAAGTCCAAAAATCTGGGCAGATGGTGAGCTAAAGTCTGTATGTGGGAAACAGATAAAGTCAAGCACGTGAAGCACATTCTGTTATGCTTCATATGACTCATTAGCTGACCCTGATGATGGCATAGTGATGTCATCAGGAGCTGAAAAGAGGCGAAGTCAAGTCAGTAAATCTGTGTCACAAACTGGGAGTATTTAACAGAGAGGAAGAGGGAGCTGACAGTGCTGTGAAAAAGTATTTCCCCCCTACCTGATTTCTTATTCTCTTATATATTTGTCAGACTTAAATGTTGAGTTAAATGTTTGTTATCAAGAAATGGAGAAAACTTGGAACAGCAGTGAACCTTCCTAGGAGTGGCCAGCCTACCAAAATTACCAAAAAGTGCATCAATAACTCATCCAGAAGAACAATAAGAAAGCGACTGCGTAAAAAATGGCATCCATGGGAGAGTTCCAAAGAGAAAACCATTGCTTTTTGGGCCAAAATTCCTTCACAGTGATGTGACAATGATGATTCATTGTCATTTTCCCGATCTCTTGATTGTGGTTCTTGTGCCAGTCAATATTTTTTAGGGGGCAATTACTTTTTAACATAGGCTCAGGTAGGTTTGACTATTTTTCCCCCTTAATAAACAAAATCATCATTTAAAAACTGCATTTTGTATTTTTGTCTAATATTAAAATCAGTTTGATGATCCAAAACATTTAAGCGTGACAAATATGCAAAAGAAAAAAGAGAAATCAGGAATGGGAGAAATACTTTTTCACAGGACCCAGAGCAGAAAATCTGAGTAAAGTTGAAGTGAGTTCAGCCTCCAAAATCTCTGAAGAATTTACCCAGATGTGTCATGTTAAACATATGACTTTTTCACCAGGAAGTCTTTAGAGGTTACGTAACCAGCAGAACCCACAACTGTCCTCTAATTAAATGGAGAGAAATGTCTGGCCTTTAAAAGCTGTGTGATATATATTCCAAACCCCCTTTTGAATCCTGCCTCTCAATTTCCTCATGGCCATGTGTCAGGCAGAGCTTTGGATACCACACACATACCCACTTCATCATATGTGTGCTTACTCATCATCACACCACCACATCAGAGAGGCCCCATGCACAATACACTTGTCTGCAAGCCAAATGGAAAGAAACCACAGCAAGGAGACCAAAGAGACCAGAATGACCAATTCCCCCCACCCCCACTCGCCCCGTGCCATTCCCAACTGCACTCCCCGCTTCTAACTCAACCTCCTGAGCCATAAACTATCGCTGCCTCAGAAGTTCTGGTTCAGAAACGTACCCTTGCAGTCTCTAGCCCTACTTGAAAGAATATTGTCTCCACTGTGAAAGCATCTGTCAAGGGAAGAACAATGATAAAGAAAAACACTAATTTAACACTTATCCTTGGCACGCAGGGGGGAAAAAGAACGCCATTTGATGAAGGAAAGTGCGCTGAATCTAAGAGCTGCGTGGTCGTGAGATGTCAACAACTATGACAAGGTTAATCAGCGCCCGCTACTTCGCCTCCAAAAAAAGAAAACATTTAAAAAAAAAAAAAATCTCTCGGGGCCTGTGTGAACAACATTTTGCAAAACCAATTATCTCTTTTGAATAAAGAGTGTTCGCCTATCAAGAGTGAGCCCACTTAAACAGGGTCAAATACAATTCGTGATCACGCCACTTTCAAATAACATATCAAATTGTTGTCACTTCCATTTGCGACAGTAATGTGTACCTAGTAAATTGCACTACTGCCTTTGGCCGCTGACAACAGCTAATTGTAAATGTCAGACGTATTCGTGCGTGTCTTACCACATTGGTACATGATTAAAAATCACCTATATTTCTTCTCTGAATGTCTCATGTAAAAGCTGTAAAGATATATTTGAGTGCCTGGGGAGAATCCCTCATTCATTTGTGGTGATGTATTTAAAAAAAAGCAGGCTGGAATATGGAGGCTGGTGTGAATTAAAGCAAAGTTGCTCTTTTGGATACCATAAAGTAAAAAAAAAACTGACCCAAAGAGAGGGAACACAAAAGGCTCCAAAGGATCTTTTGTGTGTGTGTGTGTGTGTGTGTGTGTGTGTTTGGAGGAGGAGGGAGGGGTGGGTTCAGTCACCCAGTGTCTTTGTCCTGGCCAGGAGTGCATGCATGTGTGCCTGCCCACATGTGACAATGATTTGTTTTCCTTCATGACCATGATTACAGGTTGTCAGCCATGCTTTTACTAGAGCTGATGGGTAATTTCATTTTTTATTATGGTTTGGACTTGACGGCTAGATTGGCCCAAATATGCACACACAAGGGTGCGCGCACATGAAAACGTACACATTAACAACATACACGCCCAAGCACCCGAGGCCAGAGTCACTCACACACAAACACTCTCAATCACACACACACACACACACACACACACACACATATACTGATAAGACAAACAAATCAAGTGCCATGTCTATTAGAGGGGACTAATCAACAAGGCTTCCATCTTCTGTCACAACTCACACAAGAACATTATGGATAATTTGTGTCTATAACTCTGCATGCAATTATTCCTGCATACATTCCTGTGTGCATGCCGTTTAATGAGCCTAGCTAATTAAATATGGAAATTAATGACATACAAAAGGAAATAGGGAAAAGCACAGTCCTGATGCATTTGAAGGAGCTGCTAAGAGCCTTTTATTACATTAGAGACTGGGAGAGAAATGTGCCTTCCTCTAAGGAGACTATTAACAAACACAGTGATTAGCACCAACCAAAACACCACATACTATTAGATGTTATTCTCAATACAGCAATGAAAATCGTTTTACACATTTCATGAATTACACGAAATATTACAAAGTAAGCTGCTGCAGGCCCCCGTGTTTCTCATCATATACTTTTTTTTTTAATAAGGAAGCTCATCGTTGCACTAAATCAACATGAATCACCTTAATTACACCGTGTTTTCTCACTCGTAAACAAAAGAAAAAGTGATGATTTTGCAGATGTACGACAGAGCCTCGCAAGATTGTTGCATCTGAGCAAATTTGATTGTGGACTGATTACCACTTGGGCAATGTAGGTACATGCCTAGACACCTGAAACCAATGATGACCCTTGACCTTAAGATCTTCTTTTAAATGCGTACAGTATTATTCCTTTTAAAATATTAGCACAAATTAGTTCCTCAAATCAAATGTCATAAGGATGCGGGCTAGCAGTCTTAGATAGTTGGCAAAGCATAAACTGCCAGCAGCTGTGCTGGATCCTGTGATGACCTGGATGCTGACCTGGAGGCTAATGCTACTAGCTCAAGTTCCCTGGTGAACTGCACCTTTTGCCATCCAAAGTACCTGGAATGTTTCCTCTCAGAAAGCCTTGAGGTAACTAAAAACATACTTTGGACCATTGTTTTTCTATGTTTACACTCCAGTGAAGGCCTGTGAATATTATCCACATTTATCTGCTGTGTTTTAACATGCAAGAACTTTATAAAAACATCTCCTTCACTTATAAAAATGTAGCAACCAGGTTACACCCTCACTGTCTGCCTGCTTTTCTGTTCTCTGTCTATGTCAGAGCTGCAGGTCTTTGTGATGGCCGCTACACTCATGCACACACACACACACACACACACACACGCGCGCGCACACACAAAGCAGCAGCAGCAGACAGGATTACGCCTTCTCTTTGGGTTACATGCAGAACCTTCCCACAGGGTTGTGTGGAGGTGTGGGTGGGTACCCGCTTTAAAACAATCAGAAAATAACTCACTTTATCAGGCAAAATTTCTCTGACTTCATCAGCAACATAGTGGGCCAGAAAAAGCCTACACCGTCTCATCGATCCTTCTCTGACTTTTATCTTTCATCTCTTTTTCTTGTTGTTTGTCTGCTTTTCATCTGACTTCTGTGAGGTTGCCAGGTTCTTTAAAATGGCACGTGTGGTTACTGTTATTTTCAGGACCGCTCAGAAGTACCTAACCCAGATTAAGTGCTTTGTGCTTTGCCAAAAACAGGCCTGAAAGAAGACTCGTGGTGGTAATACACACAAAGGTTCAGAATCAGCCGGCAGACTATCGAGACGAGCGATGGTGGTGAAGCAGCCGTTATAGCTTTAGCAGACCAGGCACAGACGGAAGTTGGCTGCACATTCTCCTGTGCAGGAAAAAGGTGCTTGAATGTGGATTATAGTCAACACTTTCCATATACTGTTGAGACTAGTTGATGCTTCCTGTCTGCACCTGCCAAGGAGAATAGTCCTTTTTGCAAATAAACTAAGGCGAGCACAGAGACGCTTGAACAGCCTGTCACTTGTGGCCACTGAATCAGAACAGTCTGGCAGTCAGACTTTAATGACTTGATCAATTATTTTTCTCCACAGAATACCAGAAGAAAGTCTGTGCTGTAGGTGGGACATTTTTCACTGCTGTTTTATTTGCATTGACCTCTTTTGTCTGACTCCTTAGCAATGTACATATTGTGCTATACTGTACATGGCATGTACAGGACGCAACAGAACAACAGCAGTTCAAAGGAATACATGTTGCTTTCTGCTAATGTGTGGACAAACTGTGTGCTGAAGTTGGGTCCATGGTGCATTTGTGTCCTGGGCTCTGAGGCACGATAATCGGTCTGTGGATTTGATGGAAGCTGTGCAGTTATTCTAAAGCGTTTGCAGTGTGAACTGCTATTGTATGCTCCACCAGCGCTTTTCACACTCTCCGTATCACTCTGCATGTGTCACATGAGATGATGGGGAGCTGTGGGAACAAATAAAGAGGCCTTTCAGTGAGAAGCAAGTCATCACATCATGCTTCATGCAATGTGTACCCCACTAAGCATTCTTTAGTGAGTGTGTGTGTGTGTGTGTGTGTCTGCATGTGTGAGTTTGCACAGGGAGAACCCTCCAGACACATGGGGTCAGACATAGTTTACAGACGGGCTGACTCCATCCCAAAAAAACTCACACCATGGGATACAAGCAGGCCCGAGGGTGTATAAGCTCAGCTTGAAGCAAAAGGGGGGTAAAAGAAGTGCAGAGGGAGGCTAAAGTTCATCTAAAATCGCCTTCCTCCCCTGGGGAAGTACCCGACAGGCTGGCTTGCGGACACCCACGCATGACCCGTGAGTGCAGGTCAAAACAAATGAAGCAGAACGACTCGCCTCCCAGGTCTTCACCTTAGATAAATTCCAAAGGCATCAACTCTTGTGCCTTTCTGCAAAAAACAAACTATCATCTGCTTAACCTCCGACCTTTCTCCCTTCTGATGTCACCGCTGATGTCACTCCTTCCCCCTTCGTGCTTGATCCTCTTTTTAATCTCACCTCGTATCGTCTCACCCTGGAAAGAGACGAAAGAGAGCCGATTGAGGAAAGAAATGAGGAGGAGTTGGAGAGGTTTAGCAAGTCAGCGCTCCTCTCCCATAGGGCTTACCTCATCCTTCTTTCCGTTCCCATCCCTCCCACCTCTTTCTCTCTGTCTCTTTATTTATACTGGACTTTTTTTTCCGTTCCTATCCTTCTCTAGTTTTTGCTGTCATTTCTTTTTTACACGGCACAAATTTTTGCTGGAAAGCTGATAGCAGAGATGCAGTTATTAAAAGAAAAGAAACATGATTAAAAAAAAAGGTCAGACTTCAGTTCAACAATTTGCAGGTATATGAATCTAATGAGAACTTGAAAACCTTGAGAGGTGAAGAAGGTAACAGTGGGGAAACACGATCAAAACTTGCGTGTTTTGGATGGACTTCAGCACACTTTAGCACACAAGCTCAGTAAACCCTCTCCTACATCTTTCTCAAATTATGGCTGCTAAAATCGTCACAGATTAACAGATTATTTCCTCGACAACTTCAGATTACCAGAGTCTGAAAATGACCCCAGCACAATTTGGAGACAAATCGGACAGACCCGTCCAGGATTTACCCTGTCTCTTGTCCTATGGCAGATAATTGCAAAAATGTTACCCTGGTTATTAAATCGCCACCTACTGGTGCACTTCTTCAAGTTGATGTCATAGCCAGTATGCATTCTATTTAATGGCCACCAGGGTGCAAAACCTCGCGTTGTGAAATAAACCTCCTGTCCTATAAAATGTGTGGGTAAACAGCCCTCACCACACATCTGTGTAAACACCTTTCTGATAGGTTTATGTGTTCAGTCATTCATTTTAGGTCATACTGAACAGAACATTAAGTCCATTTTGTAAATTTTGATCATTCTCTCAGAGAGGAGGATTATCCCGGAGATGGTAATGACAAGTTGTTAGCCAGTGAATGTACAGTTTCACATTCCCTTTCAAAGTGCTTTTAGCACACACACACAAAAAGAACCATATAATAAAATAGTGTTCCAGCAGCCATGCAACTGGAACCTCTAAGAATCCCTGAATAAAATCATTAAGGCCGGGAATTATCCTTCAGACCGGCACCTATTTTCCCAACTACTTCAGTACTGGGTATCTGCACTGCAAATCACTGGAAAAAGTTGTAGCTCAGTAAATCCAATACATACTACTTAATGCAAAGCCCAAAGGTCCTCAAAACTATTTTGTTGATTTGCTTTAATTATTGATATGATACTGTATGAATGAAAACAAGAAGCCTCTGAACCTGGTGTGATGCAATACAGTAGAGCCCAGTCTGTCGGAACATGTTGTACAGCAGCGTTACAGAGTGAAGGTTACAAATGTTTCTCTGACTGTGGGCAACAGTTTGCACACTTTAAGCAGACAACAGATGAGTTTATTTTAGCCTGGCATCAACTCCCATTAACTACAAACAGCTGATGTAATTTGCTACAGATAAGCAGCTACCTGAATGCTTTGTACTCTCTGTGCTGCTAATGAGAAGTAGAGAGAGTTGATGACAGAGCCTGCTGGATCCATGTGGCATTACTTTGGAAAACAAGATGTCACCAAATCACTTGGGTGCACAAACACATTTTTTTTTTTTTTTTGGCTGTGTCCAAGCTTATGTGCTTTCATTTTAAAACAGCTTTGCTTTTTAAAACAAAATCAATCTCTGTCCAGTGACTGTTTTAACAGCTCTTAAGTTATCTCCATCTATATGGTCATAATAAGAAAGTAGATTTATTTTTGTCTCTTTAATAAAGGTCTTTATTGAATGAAATGATGTTGAGCTTATTGAGTAAACAGCACAGTCAAGAGAAAGCACAAGTTCAGGAAACAAATGTAACCTACTTTTTTAAGGTTTTGTTGTGTAGATTATTTCCCTCAAAAAATCACTTGTCCAACTCTATTAAGGACTAAAGTTTGCAATATTTGGAGCATGGCTGCTACTGGCAATATCGACTAGCTGTGGCTACGCTTTCTGTCAGCTATGCCACTTACTGAACGGGACCTCTCGAGAGTATTTGTGCTGGTGGAGCCTTTTTACCTGACAAATAACATGACTAGCTCTGTGATTGTACTGTTGTACTAATGGCTAGTGCGAGAAGCCTGTAGCTAGCCAAGCTTATTAGCATTAGCTGTAACTTAGCACATCATTCCATTATCCAAATAGGGTCCCTCTTCTTTTCAAAAAAATCAAGATGGCATAAGTCAAAATGCTGAAATCGGGGGGTTTATAGCATAGTATAAAAACAAATGTAGCCACGGTGATGTCAAAGGCAAGTGCCCTTATCAAGCCTCAAGCTGAACGAGTTTTACTGTTGCCACTGCCAGAACTGTCAAGTAAAGCGGGGAGATCAGAATGTATGCGTGCTCACTGTCTAACGACAGTCGTTAATCAGTGAGCATACCTCCACTAATCCTCCTTTCTGACACTTAGAATTATAAAATTTATACTTTCTGTTTTATTCAGTATGACCCGAAATGAGTAACTAAGCTCAAAGACCAAAAAAATTGTTAAGTGAGGTCACAACCAAGGGCTGTTCTCCCATAGACTTCCACAGGACTGCAAGTCTGTTTGCAACAACAGGGATTGACCCCTCGTGGCAATTAATAAAAAATACACATTTAAGGTAGTTTCAGATTGACTTTGAACTTTTTAAAGCTACATCCATTTTTCATACTGTTTTCTAAACAGAACTGATGATGTCATACAATGGGTGACGACAAATTGGCCCCATTCATCTTTTATATAGCCTAATTTCTGTGCTCACCAATGGCACAAACCTCATAGAACCAAATATTTCACAAAGCTGAAAAGATTAATATTGCTATACCACATACTAATGAGACTAAGAATTTAGACAATACCCACAACATCAAAAACAAACAAGGGCACACAAATAATTAAGCAAAAACCCATTACTAACTTAAAGAACGTCAAACTCACTGTTTGCTTTCCTATTGCTGACTTAAACCTTGTGTACATTTCTAGACTTTTGTACACTAAGAAGGGGTTGGCGTGAGTTCAGGTGGGTTTATCCTGCATTCCTGGGTGACACTAATAACATTGATAGTAGAACTACCAGGATAAGTTTGGCTGTGGTTGCATCTCTCAGCGGAGCTTCATTATCAGTCTTCAAAGCAAATGTCAACTACAAACAAAAAAAGAATCATTAGACTCTTTTTCTTTTTGTGGCGGAAAAAAAACCCCTAATCATTAGTGTGTTTCTCTCTCTCTTAACCGTGGCTGACAGCGCTTCTTCTTAGCTGCTGCTGTAAAAGGTATGTTGAACATCCCTCCCCGAGTCTCTTTTTTGCTCACACACACACACGCACACACACACACACACACACACACACACATGCTAACTGAATAAAACCATCACAAACTACTCACATTTGCATAGACAGCAAAAACAAGTGATATGAAAGCAAAAGTTATTGCTGCTATAGCTTTCACCCTGACAAAACACAGGACGCTATATATGCTAATTAGCCATTTAATATGAATGTCTAATTAATGGTATGCAAATGAGACACGGCCATTATTGGGCCTGTTTGATATGGGGATGGCCGTGGAATTGAAAATCCTTAGGAAAACAGACATTTGATGCTGACACGCAACACACACACATGCACACACACACAGGGAATCAATTTGGTTAATTGTCAAATATGCAAACATGTAAATTGAAGTCATGCATTGCCATGACCAAAGAACCTAACCATTGTCCCTGGAGCATGAATGTGAGCACTGGAGTCGGAACACACACACACACACACACACACACACACACACACACACACACACACACACACACACACATAAAGCACAC